>JABUQX010014788.1:77500-82412 GCA_015478945.1 Trachelipus rathkii
GTGCCATAAATCATAGTGAAAATTCGAAAGTTCAATTTCACGAAAGCAATTTACATGAACTGTAGTACACAGTAAATCAATATCCTTGGGTAATCAAGTGGGTTAGTGGGAGTGGTAACACAAATTAGAGATGGAAGGCAGGGAGGTGTGAACTTAGGCGCTTGGGCAGGGCCGTTGAGGGAGGAGAGAGAGAGGGCCTGGACGGGGAGAGAATAGACAGAAGTAAGATGATACGGACTGGAACGAGAGATGGAGTAGGAGAGGTAGATAGAATATTGATGAAGACACAGAAATATCTGATGTGTGCATATAGAACTGAGTATCGTATGAGCTGTATATCTCAATTGAATATAAGCGTTGGTGATTGTGTCCGATTTGATTATTATCTATGTTATTCTACACTTGACTTGATAAGGTTACAGGGTCAGAAAAAGGGAAGTGCATGGGCGAAAGAGAAAGCTGAAAGCAGACCACGCTCTTAGTTTCACGGCACGAAAGCTCATGAGATGAAAAAGAAAACACTAAAATAAACATTGTCTCGTCGTCGGTGAAATTTCGCACAGTGAAACGGTACTCGTACCGGGAGAGTGAGTGTGCACGAGAGATCTTAACGCACAGGGGCGTGCGGTCCTGGTAAGAAAGAGACTCTCGTTTGACGGACAGATACGATGGGGATGAAAGCATGAGAATGAGTAGGACGTGTAATAAGCGGTCAATTGTGGACGTCGACGAAGCAGCAAAGATAGAGAACACACGTACGGGCTGGGAATATGGTCAACTTCGCAAAGGGAAAGCGCTGGGAGAAGCGTGGTGATGCGGAACCTCTAGCGGCCGCAGGACCCGGCGGTCATATACTCGGGGTTCAGGTGGACGTCACGGCGTTTGGAATGTTAAGAGCGCGCTCAAGGAAGAGAAAGCGCGCGTATAGGAAAAGGAAGAAACAGCAAGCAGATACGATGGGGTGGGTAAAGGGTGAGATAGGGCTCTGATGAATACCTAATAAAAGGACGAATAAACGAATGGGCATGGACGTGACCTTAATTAGTTGCCGTGACTGAAGTCAAACGAAGGGAAGCGTGAGAACGGTGAACACGTAGTGAGCGTGTGGGAACAAAAGTAGTAGCAATAGCGTGAAACTAGCTGGTGTGTGCGCAAGGGGCAGGTGGGCGTAGTCGTTAGGGAAAGTTGCGAAAGTTGAGAGCTACAGATGGAATGCCAAGCAGTGGAGCAGAAGAAGCGGGGGAGAAAAAACCGGCGGGAATGAAGAAAGGAAAAACCAGTACATGGCCGAATCCCAGATGAGCATAGAAAAAGATAGAAGAATAGGAGAGACCGGTGATGGACGATCTCGGAGGAAACGATAAATGATAGAGAGAATTAGGAGGAGGTTTACAGTATAGAGATAATACACAGGTGTAAGATAATAGTATGATGCTGTACTAGAGATGGGACGCAGAAAGACAGCGCGTAAGACGGATGGAGATTATAGAAAGTGAGTGATAAAGATAATAGATGAGTAGATAGCCGGCAGCCGGGCAGCATGGTGCGTCGTATCCGCATCCGCAAGTGCGCAGCCGGCAAGGTGGCTGGAATAGGCGGGATAGATGTCAGCAGAAGAGTGAGAAAACGCGGTTCACACCTATAGATGAAGTGAGAATGAAAAATAGTATGAATATATGATAAGGATAGTATAATGATATAAATGACACACTGAGTACTAGAGAAATGTAGAAATAATAGGGAATAACCAGTAATATCCATTGAATAGGAGTATGGCAGTAAGTGATAATGAAAAGAATATGGAATCAACAGTAGCTAGCGCCTGCTCTTTTATCACAACTTAGTTCTAAGCTAACCACGTTAGTCGAAAGCGATCGCCCAGTCGCCGTTTTTCGATGAACATCAGTTGAGTAATTTAGGTACGTGATTTTTCCGCCCGTATCATATACGTACCTCAAAGGTGTTTAGCTGGATATGTTCGCATATATTTACATTTATATATGCTCCGACCTGAGTGAGTCATCTGGCAGTTGTAATGCTACACATAGCCGTTCCTATAGTAAGTACATATAGCATAATAATATCTAGAGATATATAGTAGATGATAAAAAGGCTACTAATAGATGACAATAACATCACCAGCCTGAAAGACGGAGGAATAACTATCAAACTACAGCACAAAACGATGATCCAGCATCAATAGCAGCCCTGAGAATCCCGATACAATATACCAAGAACACAACCACGGCACAGATGAAAACAATATATGCCTATGTAACTGCAAGCAGAAATATCACCTACAAATGAAAAGACAGCAACTAACATCACAAGAAACAGACAGTAAACACAAAGCTAGAAGTATCATCAAGCAAGAGAACGTCAGCCTCGTAGCACACAGTAATCCGCGACTCAGATCAGAAAACACATACTAGACCAAGAAATCAAAAAGACAACAGAACAGCTAACAGAATGAAGAAGCCACTTTGAACGTATAAAAATCCATCTATCTCAGGAAGCTTCGCCCAAGCGAAACAGCAGCCCGGCAACAAGCATAGCCTACGTAGCGCCGGCAATCCATACTCGACGAAAAAAGAATACAGCAAACCTCTCCCCCAGCAAACAAACCTCAGACTAAGAGAATGGAATAAATTGAGTCAGAGCAAAAAATATAACCCTACCAAGATTAAACGAAGAACCGTCCACGTAGCTGCAAAGTCACAAGATCAAGCAGCTCCATCTGCAACTATCTTAAAGATCTCGACCAACCACGAGGAAGATAAGAGAATATATAATAAAATAAGAAAGAACAAACATATCAATACGCATAAAATAAGAAATACGACTAAGAACGAAATAGGAAACGAACAGCGAAATAAAGAAATTAAAAATGAAATAAATGTACAATACGACATAGACGTATACAAACTTATAAAAAAACTAATGAACAATAAACTCGAAAAGTGACTAAAAACCGCATATGAATAAAACCGAACTAAATCGACAATCCAACGATAATATAGGAAATCAACTACCGCAATACTCCAGCAACTCTCGCGGATAAAAATATCACATCCCAGCACTGCAAAAAATAAGTGTATATAGATATATAAAATGAATAAAATAAAAATAAGATTAATGATAAGATATAAATAATATAAGATAAGTAAAAATTAGTGAAGAAATCAAGTTATATAAAAAAATATAAAGAATATTTCAAAAAATAAAATAGCGCCCTCGCTCCCTCCCGACGGAACAAGATAATCGTTTCAAGCTCCTCCTCTCATGCTAGTCTTTCCACGGCCCATGACTCACCGCCCCGTAAAAAAAAAAGTTAAGCATTCCTAAAAGGCTGGTATCAAATCTTATGATAGCCTATCATAGTCCTTAGAGGACGCAATAATTTTGGCGGAACAAGACGCAGATGAATTCTTCATGAGATTCGACGTGTTAATGACAATTACACGCCCCTCATGCGCTGCTTACCATCTTTAGAGGATTTTCCGTCAGCTCGACCGCGCTTGCCGCTATGCACAGAACTCTACGGAGCTCTGGTATCTGAAATTCTATGTATTTGAATATGATCCAGGTATTAAATAAAATAATCAAACATTAATATGCGTACTGAATAAAATGATTAATAGATATACGTCTTATAAAGTAACATACTCATATGTATATGAAATCAGCTCTATTCCCAGACCTTGAGTTGAGGCATCAACTATGCCAATAAGAAATGCACATACATTTTAGCATTACTCATTTATATTATGAATATTACTTATTCAAATTAACAATGCTCTAGTGCTCTCCTAGCTTTCTGGCAGTTCGTCTTACCTAAGCACATGCGTAGCTCAGTCGGCTATTATTCTATAACCCAAACCAGAGTCGAATTGCAACCTATAAACCTAATTCCAGCCGGATGCATGCACCCAGAGCTATGACAATAGACTTAATATAAAAAAATCACAAAAATTTTTTGTATTTTTTTTATGTGTTTTACATAAAATGTGTGTAATAAATTTCTTCTCAAACAATAGAGATTCAAGTGCAACTTAGTAAATGAAATAGAAGTAATTCATACCATTCCATAAAAAAAAAAAAGAGATTCCCTACGGAAGTATGATATCCCTAACGACAAACCTAAGCCCATGACGAAACGCATCAAACCACACATAAAACGGTAAAAAATAAATAAATGTGAATTATTTAATATGTATATTATAAATAATAAATATTATATTAATGAATAACGAAAGATGGATCGAACTAAATAGACAAATTGAGCGATAGATAAATATATAAGTAGCGTCATAAATGATTATACTTTTACTCATAGAATACCCAGGACACCGAAATCAGATTTCAAAATCCCTTTTCATATATAATAAATACATACATACATAACATAAATACATAAATGTGCATGCATGCATGTCACCACACACGACACACAGTGGTGGCCATTTAACGGCAAACGACAAAGGAAACCCGAAGGAAATATATGAGTTGAGAGATGCATCTTCTTTCCCCTTCTTTTTTTGATGCTCTTTTAGTTTTAGAAAGTATATTTATTTTAATTTGAATTATATATTTAATTCATATATGATATATAATATATAAGATTATAAGAAGATAGCCCCCATACAACGTAGATTAACCCACACTCTGAATACGCTGTAACTACTTTCATATTATAAAACCAACACTTCCAAACTAAAACAAGATTCTGTAGAGACCCGAACCCTCAAAAGACAGGGGGATAGAAGAGATGTCATCTTTCATGCAACCAATATATTATTCTTTTCGGGTTACCTTCTGAGAATGTTGCGTTATATGGCTCATCGTGTGTGTGTGTGTGGGATGCCGAATGCATGCATTTATGTATTTTATGTATGTATGTGATGCTCAATAC
>JABUQX010014789.1:0-5000 GCA_015478945.1 Trachelipus rathkii
GAGAGAGATTTATATATATATATAGTATATATATATATATATATACATATATATATTATAATGTATATATATTATATTATATTAATTATATAATATACATATATTATATTATAATATATATATATATATATAATTATGTACCTGGGCGGTTTCATGCGTCGGTTCCGCACCGGGTGCGCTTGCGGGCGCTCTTGCGTTTTGCTTCACGTGATCTACTATAAATCTAGTGAATAATTATTATCTATTCTAGTGAAATTAATAATTTTCCTCATGTAAAGTATTTTTTATTATAAATATGATAAACACTTAGTAAAAATAAAACACTTTTTAAATATCGAATCAGATAGACTTGTGCAGCCCACTTAACAGTCTAAATGAACTATGATTTTTAAGAATGAGTTGGGGTCTAAAGATAAAAACGACACCTGTCTCAAATATCAAGTTTAATAAGAACAAATGTTAACTTTCAAATACGAACAAAATAATTCTCGACCAATTCACATACGGAGGTCATATAGGAGATAAGATTACTGTCCGACGAATCAACAAGTAAGGAAAACATTTCTTTCTTACCTGCTAAGGATCTTCCCGATCCAGCATGTTTCAGTTTGAAATATATTATAAAATAATAATAACAATTGATTCTTGTCTATATCTGGAATTAACCTTTTGACTGTAATGAGGCTTAAATCAAGCATGGGATACTAAAAAGGCTTTATCCTAAGTGTTAGGGCCTGAAATTTAGGTCTAACGTTAGTTATTGCACCACATGTTTACAGAAAGAAGTCAGCTTTGAAATATATTTTGACCTGGTAATTAGGTCTAAAATCGCCCGGTACAAAAAGGGATTATCTAAATTTAGGCTAAAGGTAGTTTTATTTCAACACATTTTACGAGAGAAGGTCAGTTTCGTAATCTTGTCAGGGAGTGCGGGTTGTGTGTTTTCTCGTGTTTTATTGTCAATGTACATAGATAATTATCAAAGGGTTAAGCCAGAAATTATTTACAAAAAAGGTAAGTTAATAATATTTTTAGCTAACATCGAGCGAATAATATAAATGTAAGTGAAATAATTGTATTTTAAATAAAAACTTAGTAATGATTTTATAAAATACATGTTAATGTTAGTAAAGAAGACTTATTGTTGTTATTTTTATACTTATTTACATGACTAAAGTGATGTAAAGCCAGTAAGTCCATAGAACAAAGACGTGGCATAGGCTTGGTGTAGGAGGGTGCTCGGGCTGACCTCTACTGATGTTAATTATGATTTATTGCTTTAAGGTCGTAAAATATAGTGTTTTTAATTAAAATTTCATAAATTTTTAGTAAAGTTATTTTAAGAAACTTGATTAGTTATGAAATTTATAAACAAAAAGTATTAACAGTTAAGAATAAATTCTAATTGTTCAAAAGATAATGATTGATTTAATTAATAGAATTTCTAAGAAAACTTCTGAAATCAATTTTACAATTACTTTGAATTGAGTAATATAAATGTGGTCGTTTTTAATTAAACATAAAATGTTTTTAAATATAATTATACGTTATTTGTGTAAGTGAGTGTGCTGTGTGTGTGTGTGTTGGTGTGTATGTGTGTGTGTGTCTGTGTGTGTGAGGGTAAGTAAATCTGTGTGTGTTAGATAATTCTGTGTGTGAGGTGTAAGTAAATCTGTTGTGAGTGTAAGTAACATTGTGTGTGAGTTGTAAGAGTAATAGTCTCGTGCGTGTGTGAAGTAAAATCTGTGTTGTGGATGTGTAAGTAATCTGTGTGTGAGTGTAGTAAATCTGGGTGGGAGTGTAAGTATAACTGGTGTGTGGAGTGTGAAAGGTAAATCTTGTGTGTGAGTGGTATGTAAACTTGGTGAGTGTAAGTAAATCTGCGTGTTAAGTAAATCTGTGTGTGTAAGTAAATTTGTGTGTGAGTGTAAGTAGAATCTGTGTTGTAAGTGTGTGGTGTGTGTGTGTGGTGTGTCGAATGTGTGTATAAGTTAGTGTCCCGTCGGTGTATAAGTGTAAAATATATAGTGTTTTAATGGGTAAATGTAAGTGTCATAGTGAATGTGTGTATAAGTGTAATAGTGGCATGTGTGTATAAGTGTAAGTGTGTGTTGTGCTGTGTGTGTGTGTGTGTGTAAGTAACATCTGTGTGTTAAGTAAATCTGTGTGTGAGTTGTAAGTTAAATCTGTGTTGTGTAAGTAATCTGTGGTGTGTGTGTGTTGTAAGTAAATTCTGTGTGTGTAAGTAATTCTGTGTTGAAAGTGTAAGTAAACTGTTGTGAGTGTAAAGTAAACTTCTGGTGGTGTGAGTGTTAGTAAAGTCGTGTGTGTGTAGTAAATCTGTGTGTGTAAGTAACTCTGGGTGTGAATGTAAGTAAATCTGTGTGGTGTATAGTAAAGTCCTGTGCTGTGAGTGTAAGTAAAGTCTGGGTGAGTGTAGTAAATCTTGCGTGTGTCAAGTAATGCTGTGTGTGTATAGTAAATCTGTGTGTGGGTGTTAGTAATATCTGTGTGAGTGTGTGTGTGTGTGTGTGTGTGTGTGTGAATGTGTGTATAAGTGTGTCCGCGTGTGTATAAGTGTAAATGTAAGTGTTTATGGGTAAATGTAAGTGTCATAGTGAATGTGTGTATAAGTGTCCTAGTGAATGTGTGTATATATGTGTACAGTGTGTGTGTGTGTGTGGTGTGGTGTGTGGTGTGTGTGTGTGTGTGTGTGTGTGTGGTGGTGTGTGTGTGTGTGTATAATTAATAAAATAGGCATGAAGTAAATAACACTAAGTATAATAAAAAAAAAAAATAAATATAAAAATAATAATAAATAAATAAAATAATATCAAAATATAAAAAGTATTAAAACAAAATAAAAAACTAATTGATAAAATGAGTTAAAGCAGTTAAAACATATGAGTTACAGCAGTAAAACATATGAGTTAAAGCAGTAAAAACATGAGTTAAAGCAGTAAAACAAGAGTTTAAAGCAGCTAAAGGGCAGGTAAAGCGACATAAAGCAATAGCTAACCCCCCTTAGGTGTAAGGTAACACCTCTATTGATTTACTGGTGTATTTTTGTTATGTAAATGTTAATAAATATATGATTAAAGCAGTAAAACATATGTGAGTTAAAGCAGTACAACATGAAGTTAAAGCAGTAAAACATAGCGAGTTAAAGCAGTAAAACATGAGTTAAAGCAGTAAAGCAGTTAAAAACAAAAGAATACTAATCCCGCCCTTGTTGCTATGTATACATACCTGCTTATTGAATAGTTTATCTTGATTGTACTGTTGCTTTAAGGATATGTAATGTTTAATAATATGTGAGTTATATAGCAGTAATAGACATGATGAGTTAAGAGTCAGTAAACATTGAGTTAAGCGAGCTATAAGCACTAAAACAAAGCATTACTTATCCTTATGGTGTATCGTTAACGACCTCTAATTTGATTTTACTGAATTTACTGCTTTAAGGTATGTAATGGTTATAAATATATGAGTTAAAATTCCGTACAGTTTGTAGTAAAAATAAAAATGTTTATATATCAGACACTCTGGGTTTTTTTCTTCTTACATAACATTTTAATCAAATTTATAAATTAAAAAAGTATTAAGTAAAATTATAAAAGAAAAATGGGTGATGAGTACAGTTTTAGGTTCGCGATAAAATGTTTTTTAATAAAAATGTTTATAGTAATGAAATAAAAATGAATGCACTCATGAGTATATATATATATATATATAATATAATATATTTATATTATAACTATATATATATATATATATAATATATATATATATATTATATATATATATATATATATATATTTATTAGTTTTCATTCGTGCGGGAAATATTGGCGCCCTGCGGGCGCACGCGCGGGCGGGTACGCGGAAACGTGCGCCTGCGGGCGCACGCAGCGGCGGGTACGGGGCGGGGACGCACCTGCGGGTGCCGGTCGTGGAATCCTGCGCTCGGTGGGAATCATGCTGCGGCCTGGTGGGCAGCTTATGATTTAGAGGTAGACAAAAGATGAATCATGCAGAAGATGAATCATCATAATATAGGTGGTATCAAAGATGACTTCATTAAAGATGAGTCATCAAAGATGAGGCAGCAAAATTGAGTGTGTGTGAGTGTAGGTGTAAGTGTACCTGTGCGTGTGAGTGTAAGGTGTATATGGGCTAGTTAGAGTGTCTATGGCGAGTGTAAGTGCTTTATTAGTGTTATAAAAATACTACTCATCAGTAGAGCTATTCTAGCAGATTGTACGATATACACTCAATCGAATCCTCATACCGTTATTACCGTAGGGGTTAGACACCCATATTGAGGGGCTATTCTAGGCCTCAGGGGTTATTGGCTAGAAAAAGGCTTGAAAAAAGTGGCACTCAATTGGCACTATGTGGCACTCACTTGGCAACTATGTGGCACTCACTTGCACTCATTTGGCACTCACTTGACACATCACCTGGCAACTCATCCGCACTCATAGAATAATTCATAGAAACACTAATAGACGACAGATCAGCTAGATACGTTCTTACGGTGATTGGGAATGCATCAAAGCCATCAAAAAGCTACATAGGGTAAAAAGAGTTACAAGTCAAGAATGTCGTACCCTGGATACAAAAGGGTTGACCGAAAAATTTGGAAGGTATATATATTGTCCCCTGGAAGACCAAAGGGTTCGAGCCGAAAAATGAAGGGAATGCCGAAAATGTAGGCGATGACAAAGAATTAGGGTGGGTCTAAAATTGACCCATGGAAGACCATAGGGTTGGTCGTAGTGTGTTTATACGTGTGTATAAGTGTAAAAATGTAAGTGCAAGTATCTATGGGTGAGTTGTAATTGGTCATAGTGATTGTATGTATATAGTGTAAGTTGTGGTGTGTGTGTGTGTGTGTGTGTGTGTGTGTTGTGTGTGTGTGTGTGTTGTGTGTGTGTTGTTGTGGTGTGTGGGTGTGTGTGTAGGTGTCAAGTTAGGATAGATCCATACATGCGTTAA
>JABUQX010014789.1:20000-37500 GCA_015478945.1 Trachelipus rathkii
AATTGTTCGAATATACACCTGTAATTGTAAATCCGTCCATCATATTCTTTATTTTTATTAATAATTTTTATCAGTATATATGCAAAATCCTCAAGTCTTAAATTCCCCCACATGGAGTGCGCCAATAACTAAGAAAATTTATTCTGAAATGGCCAGTCCAAAAGGCCTTTCAAAATTTTATAACAAATTATAGATTTACATGTTTTAAAGATTTTAATTTTTTCCTTTTCATTGAATTTTTCGAACAAATCTAAAAATAAATTCATATAATAATCTTTTGGAACCCATTTTCTTTCAGGGATTAAATAGTTATCATCATATTTTTCTGCTACTGATTTTAAAATAGATGTACAGATTTGTGTCCTATTTTTCGCCATGTATGACATTGGAAAATGTTTGAAAATTATATAGTTTCCTTTCAGGATAGATTTTTCAAGAATAAATGTAAAGTACGATTTCCACGATATTACACTAATCCAGAAATGTAGACATCGTTTCACTGAAGTCGAACGATTAGCATAATTTTCACTTTTGGCCGTTATTATCTCATCTGTTAGCTTATTAGGAAGACCATGGGAAGATTGCATTGAATTGTTTCCGAAATAAAAGTTGAAATACATTGAGACTCGTTTAAGACTATCAACTCTTTTGTCGCTCATTATTTCATTTAACGCAGTTAAATAATCAATAGTTCCTTGTTGATTAAACAAAGATCTTTTAACCACATCTCGAGTGACCTCAAATGGAACATCAAAAATGAAATAATTGTAATGAGCCCATTTTAGAAGCTTCGTACTAATTATAAGTACCAAATTGTATATTTTATTTTTTAATTCCGATGGGCAAGAATAATTCTTCAGATATTTTAAAGTAGCTTCCTCCATCTCTTTATACCATTGAGAAAGTGATTTTTCTATATATATTTCTAGATAAATATCCTCTTTAAAAATTTGTTTGAAGATTATGTCCTTAATATGTGGTCTAGTACAAATAAAAATGGCCATTTCCATCGACGCAATATATTCTAACCCATCCATTTCTGATTCCTTTCTGGTTGAAGAAGCAAAATCTGAAAAAAAAGAAAAAAAAAAAAGAATTTAGTTTTTGCAAAATTATTAATTAGAAATAATTAAATTACGTATAATTTTGTATAATAATAATATATAAAATATAATAAATAACTAAATTACACACACAAATACATATTATATTATATAATATATAAAATAAATATATAAATAAAATATAAAAAATATATATATATATACTATATATATATATATATATATATATATATATATATATATATACATTAACCATATATATATATATATATTTAGGGAGTGTACCCGATAAGAAGTATCGGTAAGTATCGGCCATATTTACCGATACCGATACCGATAGCGGTATTGGTTAATATGCCTGATACTTCTTACTTTTTGGTGAAAAATTATGAGAAAACTTTTAGATTCAATAATAAATCTAGTTCGAATATAGATAGCTAGTACTAGTTATGTTTTTTTTTCTCTATTTCCTTTTTAACCTAGATTTTTAGCGTTTTCCAACTTGGTCTTTTAGCGGCAAAATTTACCTATTTTGGACAGCAGTTATGTATAATTTATACAGATTTATCTTCTTTTTTAGTTAATCAATAGTATTTTTTTTTTTTGTACTCAATTTCGTGAGAGCGTGTGGTGGTAATGAAGTTAGGGTAATTCGTATTTTAGATTTGCTGAAAATAGGGTATTCTGGCCTTTAAAATTTAGGTTTTAGGGAGGAAAACAAGTTTTCCTCATTTCTCCTTTGGTTTTTGCGATTTGTTTCTGTTTTTTTTTTTTTTTTTTTTTGGGGGGGGGGGGTTGCGTGTGCGTGTATGATAGCAGATTTGCACAGGCGTGGCTTTCTTTTGACTTACAACCTAATTTTATGCTCTTGTCTGAGACCCAGATGGCTAAGAATTCATCCTTCAACTCGTTTAATATATCCAACTATAACTTATTTTATAATTCTCCGTATAGAAGGTGGAGTAATGTGCCTTTGTAAATTATAAACATTCCATATAACACGTCTCTCGAGAATCTCGAATCTAATAACTTCGATGTTCTGGGGCTTAAAATCTTTCTTCCTTCTACTACAAATTACAATATTCTTATGCTTCTGCTACTGTTCTCCTAACGGAACAGATTTTCATGCCTTTTTTTGATTACCTTACTTCTTCTCACGAGACTGTTATATCTTTCTCATCCAAATACTGAGGTCCTCTATTTTAGGGGATTTCAATGTACACAAAACTGAATTGTTGGGTTCCTCTCGTACTGATTTAGTTGGGAGGAAGCCGAATCATTCAGTATTCTCAACGATCTGGAGCAACTGATTAAATAACCTACACACATTCCGGATCGTCCCAACCGATTCTTGAACACACTTGACCTATGTTTCACCACTAGTCCTTCTCTCTATAAATACACACACCACCTTCGCTCCTATCGGTAAATTTGACCACAACCTTATATCAATTAATTTTAATACTTTCTCTCCAACATCTCCATCCTGCCCTATGCGGTTTTTCTGGCACTTTGATCGGGCCGATTGGGGGCATTGCGTTCTCTACGCTAACTATAATTGAAAGTGACTGCTTTGACTCTTAAGACGCTTCAGATTTTTCCCGATAAAGTGGGAACTGTAATTGTTAATGGATGAGCAGGTTCATTCCTTCTGGACTAAATCTTTTTCTCCTCAAAAATCCATGGTTCGATCGGGCTTGTGTTCCCTGTCCATTCAGGCTAGAGACAATACTTATGGGTGAGGAAAAAATCTCGTTCCCTAATCACTCTTGCAATTTTCATTCAGCTTAGTAATCGTTGCCAGGGATACTCTTGACGAGCCAAAGCTGACTTTCATTAAACGAAAATGCGCTTACCTCCTTGGTTCTCCTACTGACAAAAATCTCTCTGGCCTCTTGCAAAAACATCTCTTAACAACTTCTGTAAATCATGCCTTTCCTCCCTTATTCGCTCTGATGATTCTGTTGTTAATTTACTCCAACTGAAAAGGCCAATTCTCTCTTTTGGCCTCCTATTTTCCTCTAATTCAAACCTGGACGATTCTGGCATCCCTCTTCCTCCTCCTTTCCCTCTCAGGTGTCCTATGCCTTTACCTGTCATTCATTTGATCGGGTGCAATGAGCTCCTGAAATCTATGAACGTTAGGAAGGCGGTTGGCCCGGATGACATTCCCTCCGAGTTTTGAGGGAGTGTGCTTCCATGATGACCCCACCCCTCGTTCAAATATTTCTCTTATGCCTCAATTTTACTTAGCACTTCCCTCATTGTGGGAGCGCGCATATGGTCCAACCTATGGTCCGAAAAAATTATGCTGTTTCTGAGCCTTCTAAACTATCCGCCCTATAGCTCTCACTTGTAATCTTTCTAGATGTTTGAAAACCCTTCTCAACTCTCACTTCTTAGCACATCCGGAATCTCTTTCCCTTCTTTCTGCATTACCAGTACGGCTTTCGGTGCTCAACGATCTACTGGCGATATACTTCCCCTATTTAACAGATTTTATGGTTTTTCGCCCCCCCCCCCTTAGAACTATATGAAGACTTGGTTGTGGTGGCGCTTGACATTCCAAAGCATTTGACCGGGTGTGATGGCACGGCGTCACGCTCTCCAAGCTCCCCTCCTGGTTTCCTTCTTCTCTTTGCTTACTTATGTCTAGCTTTCTTTACAAATCGCTCAATGTCGGCTGTTGTTGATTGGGCGACTACTTTTCTGTTCAATAGTGGTGTTCCTCAGGGTTCTGTTTTTTCTCCTACCTTTACTCCTGCTTTTCATCAATGATCTTCTCACCTGCCACATCTAACTCTATCCAATCATATGTCGATGATTTGACCCTTCATTCTTCAACTCATATTCAATTCTGCTCCTCTTTTACTTCTAGAATTGCCTCTCGTCTTATTCTTTCCGATTCTATTCTCGTTGATCTGGATAGAATTTTCAGGTTGGGTCGTCTCAAGCTTGTGAAATTTTATTCTTTTAAAAACCCCACTTCTACAAATCTCTCTCTCTAATAAGACACTTAACTTTTTCTATCTCTTTCGCGGTTCTCTCGTCTCTCCTGTTGACATATAAAATCCTTGGCCTTAACATAAACAAAAAAAGTTTTGAAAAACCTCAAATCACAGTGGTTGCTAGGGCGGCCTACAAGAAGGGAGTTCTGCTTAGAGTGCAAGACTTATTTTCCTCTTCTCAGTTACTCCACCTATGCAAGGGATCATCCGCCCTTGTATGGAGCTACTGCCTCTCATATCTGTGAGGGGGCGGGGGCTCTGAGTTTCATCCGGCTTTGGATTAGGGTCGAGTCAAAGGCCAAAAACTTATAAACTCCACTGTCCTGCTACTTTCAGTTCCACTTACCCTTGATATTTTGCGGCGCGATGTTGGTGCTTTATTCCTTTTCTATAGGTACTGTAGCAGCAAGTGCTCGAGGGAACTATCCTCTCGCGTACCACCACCTTTATGACGCCCTCCCCCCCCCCCCCATAGCCACAAGGGGGGACTGGTGTCGGCACATATGAGTTTTGTGTTGATGTTAGGAACTCCAGACTGGTTCGCTGCGGTGCTTCTTTCTTCCTGCCACCTCTGTTCTTTGGAATTCTCTTCCATCATCTGTGTTTCCTACTTAATTTAATTTCCCCTCACTTTAAAGCCTGCGTCTGTTGCTTATTTGCGTTAATTGCGGTTAGATGGATTTTGAGGCTTCAACACCCAACTCCTTGAATTAGGGTTCTGCCCGTGAAGCGGCTGGTGACAACAATAAAAAAAATAAACAAGTAAAAGGTTCTAATAAGGAATCCTTAAGCTAGCTGAAACCCCACAGGAATGGCACCTCCCGGTGAACCAGTTCTAGAATGCATTAAAATAGCATAACCGAGGAGCTTGCTGGCGTGAAAAAATAAAAAAAAAGAGACAGAGAAAGTGGAAGCCGCCTTATCTGCAAACCCTGGCAACAGCAACAGCAATGATAGTGACGATGGTGGCTTTTCAGCAAATAAACCTACTGAAGATGAGGATTTGGATAAGTTAGACTTTGATAAGTTCATGGCCAAATTGCATTGACATCTCCATTCACCTTCAAAGGAATCACACAAGGGAACCTCATCGCTAAAAAACTGAAGAGACAGCATCCAAGGGAGCAAAGATAATTTCCAAATTTGCAGGTCTGTGAAAGAGGAGTATGGAGGCTCTACGAAAACATGAGATGCTGCCTACAGAAGAGAATCCTTTTCATGCGTGGGCATGAAGAAGGGGCCAAGGTTTTCATCTATTATCAGTCTTGCAGGCAAATAATATCAGCACCTCCTTATCAGATCGAGAGAGAGCCGTATTATAGTGATAGGTTAGGTAGCGAATGTAAACACCCCAAAAAGGAACAGTCGCTCGCCAGATACTAGTGAAAGCTTAATGTTTTTCATCACAATTTGGGAATTTTTGAATTTGAGTTTTGAATGATATCTATCTTAAAGGAGTATTTTTATTATGTCATGTTTGATTAATAGCGTTTTTTTATTTTAAAACTTCTTTGGCTGATTAATTGAGGGCTCTTCTTTCATTATTTTTATTCTTTTATATTGTACTAGTTAAAGAATCTTCTTGTAAAATGTAATCATGTTAAAAACATAAAAGCTAGTAGCTAAACTTTGGTAATACTTACTTGAAAAGGGAAATGGAATATTTTTTAAAAATTAAACACAAACATAAAAAAGACTTATTAATATTATATTTGCAATTATTATTCCTTAAGGTTTACTATTTTAATTTATAAAATAATATACTTGGGCACAACCAAATATGGAAATATAAATGACTAAGTAATGTTTGTACAGGGAATGCAATCTGAGTTGCCAGCAGTGCACAAATGTTCTATCTTTTTACTGTGTATTTTTTATATTAATTAAAGTATCGGTATCGGTATCGGTATCGCGCACCTAAAAAAATAGAGTACCGGTATCGGTATCGGCCCTCTTTCTGCGTATCGGTACATCCCTAATATATATATATATATATATATATATATATATAATAATATATAATATATATATATAATATATATATTATATATATATATATATATATAGTATATATATATAATAATAATATATTTATTTTAATATATATATTATATTTCTATATATATATATATATATAATTATATATATTATATATATATATATATATATTATATATATATATATTATATATATATATATATAATATATAATATATATATTATATATAGATATATTATATATATTATATATACCGATATTTATATATATATAATATATATATATATATATATATATATAATTTATATATTATATTATACTATATATACTAAAGATAATATATATATATATATATATATTATATATATATATATATAATCCTCCCACACTCTGCGTCATCCGTTCCCTTTTCATTTAACATAAATGCTCACCATCTAACATAACTTAACACCGAAGACTGTCCTCACTCAAACCATAACCTTACTCTTATCTACGTTTACTTTCAAACCCCTCCTTTTACACACCCTACCAAATCTCTCTACCAATCCTCTCACACTCTCTTCACATTCACCAAACAAAACCAAATCATCCTCATATAATAGGTAGGGAACCCTCAACTCTCTTTCATTCTCCATCATTCTAACACCATCCCCTGCCACCCCCACCTCTAATTCATTCATAACCCTATCCATATACAAATTGAATAACCAATGAGACATAACGCATCCCTGCCTCACCCCGCAATTAATATTAAACCAATCACTTTCGAATCTATTTATTCTTACTCACGCTTCACTATCGTCATACATACATTTGATTCCATTCAGAAGCTTACCACCAACCCCATATATCACTAAGACCTCCATAGAGCTTCCCTATGAATCCTATCGTACGCCTGTTGCAAATCCATAAAACCTAAATACAATTTCTTTTTCTCCTCCCTCATTTTCCAAATCATTTTTTTTTTACAGTTGTCACCACCACTCACGGGCAAAGCCCTATTCAAGGAGGGGGTGTTGCACGCCTCAGAAGTCTACAGCTAACGTAAATTACGCAGATGAGCACAGACGCAGGCTTTGAAGTGGGGAGATTAAATTCAGCAGAAAACACAGAAGATGAAAGAGAATTCCACAGAACAGAGGTGGCAGGAAAGAAGGAAGAGCGGCAGCGAACTAGCCTGGAGTTACCAAAATCAACACAAAACTCATGTGCGGACACAGCACCCCTAGTACTACGAGGGCAACGTAAAGGTGGTGGTACGCGAGTGCTAAGTTCCCCCGAGCACCTGCCGCTGCGGTACCTATAGAAAAAGAGATAAAGCCCCAACATCGATAGAGGGTCAAGTGAACTGGAAAGTGCAGAACAGTTTATAAGTCTTTTGGCCTTTGACTCGACCCTATCCAAAAGCCGGGTGAAACCAGAGCCCCCCCCAGATATGAGCAAGCAGTACTCCTACAAGGGCGATGAGGCCCCTTATATAAGCCTGGAGTAACTGAGAAAGAGGAAAAAAAAAGTCTCGCAGTTCCTAAACAGAACTCCCAGTTTCTTTGAGGCCGCCCTAGCAACCGTTGTGATGTGAGATTTCCAAGATTTTTTTTTTGGTTTATGTTAAGGCCAAGGATGTTTATATTGTCAACAGGAGAGAAGAGAGAACCGTCGAAAGAGATAGGAAAGTTAGAAGGTGTCTTAGAGAGGGAGATTTGTAGAAGTTGAGTTTTTAAAGAATTGAATTTCACAAGGTTCAGACGACCGACCCACCCGGAAATTCTATCCAGATCAGCGAGAATAGAATCGGAGAAAGATTAAGACCAGAAGGCAATTCTAGAAGTAAAAGAGGGAGCAGAATTGAAATGAGTTGAAGAATTGAAGGGTCGAGTCATCGCGCATATGAGTGGATAGAGTTAGATGTGCAGGTGAGAAGCATCATTAATGAAAAAGTAGGAATTAAAGTAGGAGATAGGATAGAACCCTGAGGAACACACTATTGACAGAAAATGAAGAAGAAGTCGCCCCATCAAAACAACAGCCGATATTGAGCGGTTTGAAAGAAAGTCAGACATAAGTAAGCAAAGAGAAGGAGAAAAACCCAAAGGAAGGGAGCCTGGAGAGCAGTGACGCGTGCCATTACCCGGTTCAAATGCTATTGATATGTCAAGCACCACATGCAAGTCCCCCGTAGTTCCTTAAGAGCAGCGAAAACCATAAATCATAGGATTAGGAAAGTATATCGCCCAAACAGACCTCGAGCCGCGAAAGCCACGTACTGGCGATCGCGAAAGAAGCGTGAATGAGATTCCAGGATGATCTAAGAAATGAGAGTTGGAGAAGAGTTTCAAAGATCTTAGATAGAATACAATGAAGAGCTATAGGGCGATAGTTAGGAAGATCAGAGCGGCTTCCTTTTTTTCGAATTAGGTTGGCATGTGCGGCTTCCAACACTGTGAGTGAACGCGGATTAGTCTTGAGACAGCAGAAATATAGTTGAACGACGGGGAGGTACCAGAACGGAAGCACCACTCCCCAAAACTCAGGGAGGGATGCCATCCGGGCCCCCTGTCCTTCCTAACGTTCATAGATTCAGGAGCCCATGCACCCCACCTGATCAAATGCAATCACAGGCAAAGGCATATGGACACCTGAGCAGGAGGAGGAGGAGGATGAGGAATGCCAGAATCGTCCAGGGTGAGTTAGCAGGAAAATAGGAGGCCGAAGAGATTGGCCTTTTCAGTTGGAGAATTAGAAACAGAACCATCAGATCGAATAAGAGGAGGAAAGGCAGATTTACAGAAGTTGTTAGAGATGTTTTTTGGCAAGAGGCCAGAAAGAAATTTGTCATTAGAGAACCAAAGAGTTAGCCGCACTTTTCGTTTGATTGAAGCCCGCTTTTGCTCGTCGAAGAGTATCCCCTGTAACGATTCCTAGCTGAATGAAAATTAGCAAGAGTGATAAGAGAACGAGAATTTTTCCAACCCCGATACGCACTGTCTCTAGCCTGAATGACCAGAGAACAAGCACAATCGAACCATGGATTATGAGGAGAGAAAAGATTTAGTCGAAGAACGAACGAACCTGCTCATCCCATCAACGATTACAGCTCCCACCTTATCGGAAGAAGTCGAAGCGTCACCAGAGACAAAGCAGTCATTCCAATTATAGCTAGCATAGAAGCAACGCAAGGCCCCTCCAATCGGCCCGATCAAAGTGCCAGAAAAAACGCTTCAATGTAAAGATTTGATCCACACATCCTCTACCACTTCTAAACACATCTTGTCCTTCAACAATCAGTCCTTCAGTTACTCGACGCACTCTTTCGACCAAAATACCAGCATATATCTTCCCAACAACACTCAATAAACTAATTCCCCTATAATACCTACAGTTACCTTATCCCCCTTACCCTTATATAAGCGTACTATTATTGCTCTCTTCCAATCCCTCGGAACTATACCTTCCACATAAACGCTTTGTTATACAACTTCCGAATCCAATCAATCACCATTTCGCCTATATAAATATAAATATATTATATATATATATATATATATATATATATATATATATATTATATATATATATATATGATATATATATATATTATATATATATCATCATCATCATCATCATTCATCGCCATCATCATCCATCTTCTTTTCCCAAGAAAGGCTGGGGGTAAGGTGCGTACCATACACCGGAAACAGAAAAGTAATAGAAGAACATGACACAAGTCGAAAAGAAAGCCCAGCCTTACCGCCCCCTTTATACCTATTAATGAGAACTCGTCGCAGTCAAAAAATCCACCCTATAGCTTTACAGGACCGCGACGGACCCTCACTATGGCATCTCGTCATTGTATTGTTCATTACTTGGCCATTCACTATTATTATGCACCTTTCTTCTCGCCTCTGCCAAACTCACATTTCTCTCCTCCAGGCGTTCCTTCACTGACTCAATCCACTTTTTCTTCGGTCTCCCAGCCGGTCGATTCCCAACACACTCACTGCTACACATTCGCTTAACTAACCGACTATCACCCATCCTTTCCACATGACCAAACCATCTCAATGTACTTTCATTTATTCTCTCATGTATCCCTTTCTTCACACCACTCAGCTCTCTAATACGTTCATTCCTCATTTTATCAATTCTTCTCACACCTAACACGCCCCTTAAGATTGTCCATCTAAACACATTGTACTTTTAATCTATACCTCCTATTCCAGACCATAGTCTCACTACTATACATTAACACTGGTAACAACATACCCTCATGTAGGAGCCTAGCGTACTCAAGACTTAGTCCCTTTACATCCACCAACGATTTAATTGCACCAGCCACCTTCCTGCCATTCACAACTTTCCTACTAAACTGCATCCTCCGTTCCCTTTTCATCCAACTTATATCCTAAATATTTAAACTCAGACACTTGTTCCAGCTGCTCACCATCGTAACATAACTTCACACCGAGGACTGTCCTCACTTACAACCATAACCTTACTCTTATCTACGTTTACTTCACTTTCAAACCACTCCTTTTACACACACTGCCAAATCTCTCTACCAATCCAACATATTATAATATATATATATATATATATATATATATATATATATATTATATATAATAAATATATATATTATATACTTATAATATATATATATAGATATATATATATATATATATAACTAATAATATATATATATGACCATACTTTATATTCGAATGGAAAATATATTAGAAAAATACTAATACATTAACAGATATAAAGGAAAATTGATAAAAAAAAAAAATATTTTCAAGTTAAAAATGCCAAAAGTACTTTGCAAGTACATTGCCAAATTTTCAAGACCAAAAGAGGAAGTACAAGTACACTGGATTAAATACTGGAAAGAAAAATACTTAAAAAAAAATTGTACTTAAATACAAAGTACAAGTACTTTTGTACCCAAGCCTGATATATATATATATAATATATATATAATATTATACTAGTATATATATATATTAATATAATAATATATATAGTATATATATATATTACGGTATACGTATTATATATATTATATATATATATATACTAATATATAATATATATATATATATATATACTATATATAGTATATTATATATATATAATAGTATATTATATATATATATATAGCTATATATTTGTGGAGAGCGTACTCTTCTTTGAAGTTGGAAAGAACATCTATACAGAGCTGAACTACAGAGCTGAACTACAGAGTTAAACTGCAGTGCCGAACAAACACACCCTATGTTTAAAATGTGGTTGTAGTTCGTGGACCTAAACCACGCTTCCAAGCCGCCGATTTATCACTTTTCAAAATCGCGACAGCATGTAGCTTCCTTCTTCGGAATTAGTGCAAAATAATAACAAAATTACAACATTAAAATACCAATACAAGCAATTTAGTGCTAATAAAATAATTAAACCCAAACAAGGTGGAGTTTAGAAAAAGGAGGGCAGCCTATTAAGCTACATTTTTTAGGTAAAGCTAGAGCGCAAAGTTAGGCGAACCGAGACTAGTCGGTGGAGCCTAAAGCTGAAGTTTAGAAATAAGTTACAACGAAAACGCATTAGATTGAATAGCGTATCAAAAAGAATGCCTACAGTCTAGTAGGAAAACAAGTGAAGTGTTCATGCATGCCAGTGTAAAATTCGCGGTAGGCTTAAGTAGCGTTTCAAGCAATTAGCCAAACTTAGGGGTTAGAGGCTAGAGTAAGGAGAAAACTAGGTGGAGATTAAGAGTTGCATGTATCTTTAAGTATAATGTGGGAAATAACAGCTCTGGGATAGGCTGTTATTCCTCACATACCAACCCTAGCGGGCATGCGCCTCACATAGCAGTTTGGAGAGAGGCCAAGCTAGGTGATAGTAGCGCAGAAGTGTAACAGTCCAAAAATGTTAGAATTAGAGAATTTAAAATATATTTTAACAACAATATAGTAAATAGCAGTCGCATAGACCGGTATTTGCTATATCTAACCCTAGCGGGCATGCGCCTCACATAGCAGTTTGGAGAGAGGCCAAGCTGGGTGATTGTAGTGCAGTAGGGTCACAGCCAAATCTCTCTCTCTCTCTCTCTCTCTCTCTCTCTCTCTCTCTCTCTCTCTTCTCTCTCTCTCTCTCTCTCTCTCTCTCTCTCTCTCTCTCTCTCTCTCTCTCTCTCTCTCTCTCTCTCTCTAGTCATAGAAGTTACAACACCATAGGCAATTTTTAATATATATATATATATATATATATATATATATATATATGTATATATATATATATATATATGTATATGTATATTATAAATATATATATATATATATATGGATGGATGTATGTATGTATGTATGTATGTATGTATGTATATATGTATTTGTATTATGTAGGTATGTATATATATATATATATATATATATATATATATATATATATATATATATATATATATATATATATATATATATATATATGTGTGTGTGTGTTGTGTTGTGTTTTATATGTAGTGTGTGTTGTGTGTTATGTAGGATTTCTTCCTGCAGTATATGATCCATATGTAGAATAGTAATAACTAGGATTACCCTGTTCTAATGCCTTGTTGTTTTTGTTTTTTTTTAGGACAGGGGTCCAACCCTCTTTTGTAAAATAGGATTAAGGAAATAAAGAAGAAAACTCACAGCAATTCTCATTCATCCTTATCTAGAAGCGGTCATTACTACCTAACCTCAATGACCAGCTTTACATGGTGACCTTTGAAGCTTGAAGATTGGCTCCACGGACGAGAGCCAGAACACCCGCCACAAGACCAAGAAAATCCTCCAGATCCATTTTGTCGCAGACATACATACTAAAAAAGAAAACATTTATTTTTTATTGTTTTTTTTTAACGGGTAGATTTACCCACTTGTTGTGTTTGCGTTCTCTCTCTCTTCTTAACAGCCGCCACAAGTCGCAGCGGCAGCAGCCACCAGCCTCTTCCTGCATCAAATCACTCAAGCCCTTCGTAACAGCCTCAAAAGAAGTCGCAGCGGCAGCAGCCACCAGCCTGTTCCGGCACCAAATCCCCAGCAGTTGGACCCCTACCTTGGCAAAGTTCTGTATTCCATACAGACCACGTAACCTGTATCCTACTATTGTTATTATTATTATTATTATTATTATTATTATTATTATTATTATTATTATTATTATTATTATTATTATTATTATTATTATTATTATTATTATCACCCCTTGTCGTGGGATTCCTCACAAGGTATAGCCACACTCTTGTGTGCGGAGGAAACCCTTGTACACTCACTCAAATAAAAAAAAAAAAATTAAATTGTTTATATATATATATATTATATATATATATATATATATATATATATATATTATATCCTATATATACTATATATATATATATATATATATATATATATATATATATATATATATTATATATATATATATATATATATATATATATAATTATTTTGGCAATTTCATATCGCAACAGCATCATTTTAATCCTTGGTCTAGCTCCTAAGGTTGTAATTTCTTTGATTTTTCCACCCTCGGTCCGTTATTAGTGCCTCCGCTCGCTCCACATCTTATTTAACTTCTTTTCTTTCCTTCGCTCTGCCAACTTCTACGCCTTTCGTCATGTCTACTTCCTCGCGAGCATTCCATTTGCAACCCTTCTTCGTAAACAATCCCGAGCTTTGGTTTGACCTGGCCGAGTCAGCGCTCCTGACCATCGAAGACGAGAAGGAGAGATATTCGAGAGTTGTGAATGCTCTCCCAGAATCTTGCCTCCTCAAAATCAGGGATGGCCTGGCAACAACTAGAAACTCTACAACCCCTTACAACACGCTCAAAAACCTTATTATCGACCGCTTGGCTCCCACCAGAGAGGAACAATTGGAAACTCTGCTTGGAGGCATCTCACTGGGCGACCAGAAACCCTCGGAATTGATGGTAAGGATGCTGGGTTTGTTGGGCGGCACTCCATCTACACGGGAAGAGAAAATAATTCGCACCCTCTTCCTCCAGAAGATGCCTGCTCGACATCACAGCGTACTGCAGTCAATAAACCCGACGTTGTCCCTCACTGAGTTTGCCGCTACAGCAGACAGAATTTTGCGCCCCCCGATGGAGCCTTTGGTCCCCACCGCCTACGCCGTTTCCTCCGTCTCTCCTACCTCTTCAACTCTCGCACCTCCTCAACCATCTACAACTCACGCCCAACACATTCCCCAGTACTCTACCAACGCCTCCGCTACTCTTCCTCCCTCCCCCTCTTGTTCCTCAACCGCCTTCTGCCTCCTATCCAGCTCAACCTCCTTATTCTCACCCACCTCAACCTTCCTACTCCTCTCACGCTTTCGCAGTACAACCTCCTCCTTCGGCAGCTCTGGATACCCGGGTTTCGGTTCTCGAAACTGGCATGGCCGAGATAAAAACGGCCCTTCTCTCCCTTACTGCGGCAATTAATAAGAACACTTTTTGCTCTCGTGATCCCACTCCTTCCAACTTTCGTCCTTCTCGCGGTCCTCGTTCACCTTCTGCTTCTTCCTCACGCCAGCGCCAGTATCCTCATGGGTACTGTTATTATCACCATACTTTTGGCATGGATGCCAAGAAATGCGATCCTTCCTGCCCTCTCTATCAGGGAAACTCGACAGCCATCCCGTCGTAGGAGCGACGGGAGATGCTGGCTCTTTTTCTTCTTCTCCTACTACTGCACAGGATGTTCTTCGTATCTACGATCAGTCCTCTAAACTTGCCTTCTTGATCGATTCTGGGGCCAGCCTTTCGCTGGTACCCAGGGACCCTTCCCAGGACTCTGCTATCCCTCTCCCTGGCCGTCAACTTTTCGCTGCTAATGGCTCTTCCATTCCGGTATATGGAGAGCGGTTATGCACGTTGGATCTTTTTCTCCGCCGCAAGTTCCCATGGGTTTTTCTCGTCGCTGAGGTGACACAGCCCATCCTCGGTGCTGATTTTTTGTCCCATTTTAATCTTATGGTCGATCTTCGTAATCGCCGACTTGTCGATGGCGATACTTCTCTTTATACTCCCTATGCTATTATTTGCTTCTGCTCTAAAGGGTGTTTCTGCTATCGCTCCTCCAACTTCTTCAGTAGTCTCTCCCTTTCTGACCCTCCTGCAGAAGGGATTTCCTTCTTTATTGCATCCCTGCTCTTCCGATACCCCTCTTAAGCATTCTGTTGAACACCATATTGAGACTACTGGCCCACCCACCTTTGCTCGAGCTCGCCGCCTCCCACCTGATAAGCTCAAGGCCGCCAAGGCCGAGTTTGATCACATGTTGCAACTTGGCATTGTGCGCCCTTCCAAGAGTTGTTGGTCTTCTCCGCTACACATGGTTCCTAAAGGCACTACGGGGGATTGGAGACCCTGTGGGGATTTTAGGGCTTTGAATTCTGCCACGACTCCAGATAGATACCCCGTGCCACACATCCAATCATTTACCTCCCACCTGGCCGGCAACACTATCTTCTCCTCTTTGGATTTAATTCGGGCCTATCATCAGATACCCGTAGCTCCGGAGGACGTTCCCAAGACAGCTGTAATCACCCCCTTTGGCCTCTTTGAGTATACAAGGATGCCATTCGGTTTAAAAAATGCAGCCCAGTCCTTCCAGAGGTTCATCGATTCTATCCTCCGTGGTCTTCCTTTTGCTTGGGCATATTTAGATGATCTTTTAGTCGCTTCCTCCTCTCCTGAAGAACATGCGGATCACCTACGTGCCGTCTTTGGTAGGTTGGATGATGCGGGAATTCGTCTCAATCCTACCAAGTGCGTATTCGGTGCGTCTTCTCTTACTTTCCTGGGTCACACAGTTTCGGCTGAGGGTATCTGCCCTCTTGTAGACCGTGTCGCCGCTATCCGCGCCTTTCCACTTCCCCAGAACCAAAAGCAGCTTCGTCAATATCTGGGGATGATTAACTACTATCATCGCTTCCTGAAATCGGCGGCCGCCCTCTTAGGCCCGCTTACAGCACTCATCCGTCCTAAGCAACGAGGCAGCACCACTAAAGTCAACTGGTCTCCGGCAGCAGAGTCTGCTTTTGAGGCTTCCAAAGAAGCCCTCGCCTCCGCCACTCTTTTAGTTCATCCCCACGATACCGCACCAGCGAGAGTGCAGGTAGATGCCTCCGATTTCGCTGTTGGTGCGGTGCTTCAGCAGTTCCAAAAGGGTGAATGGTGCCCACTTGCCTTCTTTTCACGCAAGCTGCAACCCGCCGAAACAAGGTATAGTGCTTTTGGAAGGGAGTTGCTTGCTATATATCTTGCTATATATATATATATATAGATATATAATATATATATATATATATATTATATATATATATATATATATATATATATATATATATATATATATATATATATATATTATATGGTTAATCCAGTTTAACCTCTAGAAGAGCCTCAATCCATATCTCAAAAACTACAATAACTACAGGGAAAAAAGGAATACTTTGTTGGAATCCTGGTAAAATTTTATTGCGGGGAAACTGTAAAAAAAAAAACATTATCTCAAAAACTACAATAGCTACAGCGAAAAAGAGTACATTTTTGGAATCCTTGTAAAATTTTATTTAGGAAAATGTAAAAAATAAAAATAAAATAAATATTGGCTATTTTTTTTTTTAGTGTATATATATATTATTTGTAAAGGTATTACACGGCAATGTAGGGGGCTCGAGCCGACGGGAACACAGGGGGACCGTTTTCCATACCCCGTAGGTGAGGGCGGAGGAACCCCAGCGACACAACCAAATACCAAAGAGCAGGGGGTTGGAGACCCTCCCCGGAGGGGTCGGAATTAGATTCCCTTACCCGTAGTTCCCCGGAAGCGCCGAGAGAACCCCGATCCCTGCCATCGGTACGCGTATACCCTTGGGGTATTCTTTATTAAAAAAAAAAAAATTTAATAGAAAGTCTATTTATTTTTAACGAGTAACATAAAAGGTCTCTAAATAGGCATCTCTAATCATATTACTATAATTATTTAAAAAAAAATTTTTTTTATTTTTTTATTTTTTACATTTTCCTATCTAACATTTTACCAGGATTCCAAAAATGTATTCCTTTTCGCTGTAGCTATTGTAGTTTTTGATTTTTTTTTTTTTTTAAATTGGACCAGCATTCCAGCAATGTATTCCTTTTCCCGGTAGCTGTTGTAGTTTTTGAGATATTTGTGTTTAAACTGGGATTTCACCCTATTATATATATATATACTATATATATATATTATATATATATATATATATATATATATAATATATATATTATATATATATATTAATATATATATATATATATATATATATAGATATATATTATATATATATATATATAGGTCAGCCTCCCGAAAGCAATCATGCATCAATAAAAATAATAATA
>JABUQX010014789.1:45000-52244 GCA_015478945.1 Trachelipus rathkii
CATTAAACCCGGCCTTCTTTTATACCTATCTTCTTGTTTCATGGTGAGATTGTAGCGGCGATCAACAGCCGATACGCTATGCAACATCCCTTTTCCTTTATTAGTCTTTATGTCATGCATGGCACAACCATGGTAGGTATAACTGGAACGCAGTTTTCAATCTTTCACATAACCAAACAACCGTCCAGGGTAAGCCACTTGTTCTTAATTTTGAACCCTTTCTCTCCACCGTTGCGAGCGTGCCTTATGTCTATATTGTTCAATTTTTCTTGATACAAGAGCCAGCGAATTGCTTCGTAGGTGAAAGGTTTAGGGTTCTCGCGACCTAGAATAGTAATTTTTTCCTCGGGCATAAACACATTTTTATAAAGTGTAAAGCATAAAGATGCAATTGTTGTGTTGTTATCTAGACAATCTATATCAAATTCTTTAATGAAGCTGCCTCTAAACTTCTCAAAACATTTTCTTAGTATATTAACATCTTGTACACAATACTTTTCACATTCTTCAAAAATATTGTATTCTCTACCTATAAACTTATTATAGTACTCTTCAAATTCTTGTCTTTCATTTGTTGACATTTTATCTACTTCGAAGAATTTCTTATCAGGAATAGGTCCTTTATAATTCAAGGTATCTTCATTTAAAAATGTATAGGGAAAGAAACCTTGGAATTGTCTTTTTCACTGTACACCATCATTTAGGCATGCTTTTCAAATGGCACATGGTGTGAAAAGGCCAATGTATCCTGAAGACTATAGTTTTCATTTCGAACCCATTTTGAAATGATTTTAATTGCCTCTTTTATGGACTTGTCTGCTGATAGACTTCTGAAAACTTGGGTGTATCATAGTGATGCATATACGAACTGATGATCAAATTTTCCGCCATTATGTGCAGCAACAACTACTTTTGACTCAGGATTTTTCTCTGAAAACTCCATCAGGAAGTCTATAAATTGATTTACAGGCGTTTTTTCGGTCTCTAATTTAAATGTTCTTGTTCTTGGACCACAATGTGAACATACCTGCTCACCTTCCTTATCTGTGCACATTTCGCATATCATTTGGCATACCAGTAAATAAGGAAGCAATTCTATTATTCTTCTTCCTTTATCATCATAGCCTTTATCTTCCTGGTATGTCTCGATATCATAGTAACATGTATAAACCACCGGATCAGTATCTTTCTTCTTTTTAATTTTCTTTTTCATGTAGCATATATGATATTCGTCTTCTTTAGGCTCGTATAATGTACTACATGTTTTGCAATAAGCTTTTGTGCAATCGTGTTTGAAACGACCGTTGCGATCAGCCTTTATTTGCACAAGGCAGAGTGTACAAATCTTAATTTTCTTGCACGTATTATTATCCTGATGATGTTTTTTAAAACAGAATGCATTATAAAATTCACGATTACATTCACGACATTCATGGAATATACCATCGTGATCAAATGAGCCTTGACACTTATCGTCTAGACACTGTCTACATCCATAATGTTCACAGTCTAATTTATGTTCGATATTATTACTGTTGAAAGTATAGCAATAAGTGCAAAAGATACCATTTCTATATGCCCCGTGTTTTTTGGTATTCTCAAAACATAATTTTAACTTATCTTCTTTTATAGCATAGTAATGATTTACTCCATCATGGCCTATAATGTATAAAGGGTCATTTCTGTTCTCGTTAGATGGATTATAAAGTATTTTTACTCCATTACCTTCAGGACCAAATACGACTATACGGCATTTTTCGATATTCTCGATTTTTTTTCAAAAAATCAAGTTACTATCGAAAGAATCTGTATATTCCATACCACATTTTTAGCTAATGCTTCTGCCTCTTTCTCAATTGTATACGAATGAATGCCTTTAGGCTCTACACATTCACGAGTTATTTTCCTAAACAGAACGACAGCTTTGAAAGCACAACCTACAGCGCCTTCCTCTAGATGAACTTTACTAATGTAACGATGTTTGAAACTAAGATTTTGTGGCTCGAATGCATCGGTTTTACAGTCATCGCCTTTGCCTTTAGCTAACATGAACACGGTAGCTACTACTTTGAATTTGGTAAAGGACGCCTTATCACCGGACTGGAATGACCCTTCCAAACGTCTCATCATCTCTTTCACCCCAATATTATCTAATATATCTCTATAGCTGATGTTTACATAGTATTTCCGGTCAGGTGACTGATCATCGCCAAAAGTGAAATTGATTCCAACCCTCATACGTAATCTATCGTAGTCTAAGTCTTGTAATATAACATCAATGACTTCACTCACAACCATTTCAAACGAGGCTTCAAGATCTCTTGGTCCATGGAAAAAATTTTCATCAATAACCTTAACTTCATATGTGTGACGTTCCATAGACTTTTTAAGTTTCTCTACAGAGATGTGCGTTATGTCTGTTATAGTGGTCTTTCTCTTCTTATTAGAGGGATTTATTCTCGAAGGGTTAGCCTGGAATAAATAGTCATTATTATTATTTATGATACAGTAACATTAAATCAAGTTTCATGCAATTTAGGTCTTTATGTCAGTAATATAATTAGTTTAAAACATAGTATTTCTCATACATATATAAATATATTATCCACCAGCACACAACATACCATTTTTAAAGGGTACGTTGATAACGACAGGATGAACGCTTTTTACTCAAATGTATGGTTGTATATTCAACACGTTTCTGGAAAAGAATAATTTTTTTAGACATATGTATAAATCTTTACACACTGCTATTTCTTAATTGATAATTATTTAATTACTTTTACGTAATCATATTATTGAACAGATGTGCTAGCAATGCTATTTTTAAATGAGCAATATATAATATATATATATTAATAATAATTATTTTATATATAAAAAAATATATATATAGTATATAGTATATATATATATATATATATATATATATATATATATATATATATATAATATAATATATATATATATAATAAATATATATATATAATATAAGATATTAAATAATAAAAAAAAAAAAAAAAACTTACTTCGCTGAATAAGTATTGATTTGACAAAATCCTCATGTGTAGATATAATAAAAAACTCGGATAATGATACAACAGGATCCAACGAATGTGTCTTAAAGTGTTGATCGTAAGATCTCTTGATTATGAATGCCACATCGAGTAGCTCGCTGACTTATATATAACTCAGCTCCCTAATCTATACAGAGTTTGCCAAATTCGCCCTCTGTCTGATACGCAGTTGGCCAATTACCAGTTTGTTTAATAACTATAATAAGTATTGCATCACTTTATGCAAATGGTTATAGATAAAATCATTTTCATATGTTTCGCGTTGATATTTTCTGAAAAGGGGGCGGAGCCTAAAAAAAGAGATAAGGCCTAAAAAAAAATATTTCCAGGTGTTACTATTGGGTAATGTTGTGTATGTATTGTGGTGTGTGTTTGTGTGTGTAGTGTGTGTATGTGTGTGTGTGTGTGTAGCATTTATTCTTAGTTCATTACAATAGTTAGGTCAGGATACGTTAAATCTTTGTTAAATATTACCATGTTAATGTAAATTAGCATTGATATGTTAAAGATCTGCTTGAAAAAGTGTGAATAGGATACGTTTTGCATGTAATGTTAGTTAGTTTACTTACTCAGTTTAAGTATGGAACTTTTTTAAATGATATCAGTTTATTCGGGTTAAGGTGTGTCCAAGGTTTTGTCCGTTGTTACATTATTATTCCTTAGTTCATGTTACATCAATGTTGCTTTGAATTGATGTGGCAAACCTTTTACGTTAGAGTAATATTCGTTGATCACTATGATAATTAACCAATGTTGTGATAAATGTTTTGCTAAAATGTTACTGTGTTATGTAAAATTAGCATTGATAGAATGTTAGAGACATGCTTGAAAAAGGTTAAGAAAGGAGCTACGTTTTCCGGTTCATGTAATGTAGTTTCTTTACTGGTGTTTGTGTTTGGAACTTTGTTAAGGTTAGCAGTTTATTTGGGCTTTAAGGTGCTTTAGGTTGTCTTTTGTAGCATTAATATTCTTAGTTCTGCTGATGCTATGTTATATTTAATTAATGTGAAAACTTTGTTACGTTCCATATATTCGTTGATTTTTGTATAAAGAACTTGATTTTATGTTATGTTTATCCAAAAGGAATACTCGAAATGTGACTTGAATCAATAGATCAAATGATCAATAGATCAATAGATGGTGGAAGTGGGTGGGGATGGTTTGAATTTACTGTTTACTGAATTACGGGCTATTAAAAAGTAAATTTTTGCGTTATACGCCAACATGAAAAGTAGTAAAATTTTTAACAAAACAAAATTTTAAAGAAATAAAAATAAAAAATAAAAAATAGAAAAAAAAATTAAAAATTAAAAAATTAAACACAAAGTATAAATGTAAAATAATAAAAATAAACAGATAATAAAGTTGAAAATAATTTTAAATAAAAATAAAAAATAAAAAATGAAAATAAAGCAAATAAAACAAAAAGTATAAATGCAAAATAAAAACTTAACTTAAATTAACTTAACCAAGTATAAATTTAAAATCAAAACTTATATAAAAAAAAATAAAGATAGAAAAAAAATTAAAAAAAAAAAAAAAAAAAAAAAATTAAACACAAAGTATAAATGCAAAAACAAAATTTATAAAAATTACTAAAGTTAGAAAAAAAAAATTTAAAAAAAAAAAAATAAAAAAAAAAAAATAAAAAAAAAAATAAAAAAAAAAAAAAATTAAAAATAAAAAAAAAAAAGTTAAAAAATGTAAAATAAAAGTTAATAAATAAATAGTCCAACAGTGATACTGCATATTCATACCTTATGAAAAAAATTATATTACTTAACGTTTATCATAAGAAATGAGAATTTGAAATATATCCTAATATTATCAACGTTAGTCTTCAACGTTTAGAAAATAAAGGTTATCTTTGCAAGACGCAATGCATTTGACGATATGTACATCTTAGAACAGAAGCAGTTATGTAAACAGTAATGATCTTGTATTATTAAACGAATGTTTATTAACTCAGCACCGCACCGGCTCCAGCACCGGTGACACTACCAACTCTGAATCCTTCCTCAGACTCATCCTTCATCATTCTTCATCCTCTTTCTTCCCTCCCTTCCTCCTTCCTCCTCCTTCCTTTCTTTTATACTCTGTAAATCTTCCTTTCCTTCTCTTTCTTCTTCTTCTCTGTTTGCATTCCATGCATTTTCTTACTTCTTTTTTTTCAAAAGGGGGACCTACCACTCCGGTGGGGTCTGGATCCAATCCTGAATCCAACTTCCGTCTCCGGTCTCCGGACTCCGACTCCTCTATCCTGTCACCAAATTTCAGTCTTCTATGATCAATTTTAATTTTTTGTGGGGCAGCGCTCCCCCCTTACGGGGGACGCAGAGGAACGTAATCTCGTCTCCGACGAGATTACGTCATCATATAGCTCACATCCAAATTTCATTCTTATTCGTTAAGCCTAACAGGGTTTTCAGGACGAATTTGACCTTGGCGCTAAGGGGGCAACACCCCCTTAGGGGTGACCTACGGTCACCAAAACTCGCCCTGTGATCAGTTTATCACATATATAGCTTATATTCCAAGTTTCAGACCTATAACTCTATTCCTTTCATATCGAAAAGGGTGGCATCGCGTCAGGTGGCCCACAGAGATATAGTTATCTACAGCTGATTAATACGAATGTTAATAATTGTAAATTGATTTTCTTTCCGATTATGTTTTCAGTGCTAATGCCAACCAGAGCACGTAGAAAGACGATTTAAACATCGATTTAGGGGTAATCGATCACGATAAATCGATTGGTATCATCAAAAATGATCCACCGATCATTTAAAACCTTCTAGGAACCAAAAAGCCCCTTTGGGTGGGCTCCGCCTCCCTTTTGGGAGGCTAAACCTCAAAAAACGGTCTTCCAGACCTTAAATTCGGTCTCACCGACCTTAAAAACCCTAACTTTGACGTATCAAACGTCAAAATCTAATGAAATGATGGAAATTTCCAAGTCAGCTGCCGACATGACTGGAATTTCCAAAAACCTTCGCTAGTGATTTTCAAGTCTTTGCCTTCGACGTGCAGGGCTGCCAGTGGGAAAAATCCCCTAAATCCTCCGGAGTTGGGGGTCTTGACCTGAATTATGGACAGAATGCTAAAAAAGTAGCTAAAAAAATGCTAAAAAGTAGCTAAAAATGCTAAAAAGTGCCAAATTTAACGGATTAGGTTGCCAGATTTAGCGACAAATTGAGCAAAACGTTAAAAAAGTAGCAAAATTCCTAAAAAAATGGCTAAAAGTAGTAAAAAAGTACCAAAAAGCGCAAAATTAACGGATTAGGTTGCCAGATTTAGCGACAAATCTGGCAACTTTCAGTTTGGCTGTCAGTTGTGCCCCCTATACTACTATTATTATTATTATTATTATTATTATTATTATTATTATTATTATTATTATTATTATTATTATTATTATTATTATTATTATTATTATTATTATTATTATTAAATTATGCTTAAAGATATTATTATTATTTTTAGAAATATTATTATTATTGTTATTATTACTTGTAGTGTGAATAATATTACACTGGAATATTGCATCTCATTATGTCCTGTAGCTTCACAGCCTACTTTGGTGCCACAAAATGAAACATACTCTCCCGAGGTGTGATGCACTCAATGTTTCAACTCAGTTGGTATCTTTACAGTGGACATATCCGAAGCACATTAACCACTCACCAGGTGTGTAAACCATTGCTATACGTCAAACACTTCCATCCTGAGAGTCTTTCACTCACAACGCAGTCCATTCGTGAAAAGTGTGCGTATGAAGGCCAAATCTGGTACCTTTCGGACCGTACTTTCAAACCGTTGTATCTCCTAATCCTAACGTTTAAAGGTGTATATGCATAGAATCATTTTTGCTACATTTCGTGTGGGGAATCTCCTCTCCAAGTTTGTCAGTCTATTATTGAATCACCCTGTATATATATATATATATATATATATATATATATATATATATAATATATATATATATATATATATATATATATATATATATATATATGTTTATAATTTAATTCTTTTTAATATAAATTCATATATATATATATATATATATATATATATATATATATATATATATATCAGTAACAAATTTAGAACTGCTAACAACGCTCACAGTTTGTAAAATGGTAAGAACAATTAAACTCCCCTTAT
>JABUQX010014790.1:0-15000 GCA_015478945.1 Trachelipus rathkii
AATTATATTTTTATTCCTAAGAAAAAAACGTGACAGTAAGTACTTTAAATCAGCAGTAAAATTAATGTAAGATTGTTTTATTACCTATATACTTTTCCGTTATTCAATATTAGTATTTATTTATTTTCTCACAAATTTATATGTTAGAAACAAGATTTATTTATTAATTAATTTTAATATATATGTTATATATACCTTTATTAATTTTCTAGATAATTATATATTATATTAATATTATATATATTATATATATATATTCATAATATATATATATATATATATTAATAATATATATATATATATAAATTAATATATTAATATTAAACATAACCCTACCCAATAAGTAGTAATCTTATCCATAGGTACGTATAATCCACTGATATATATTAAATATATAATTATATAATATTAATATTAATATTATATATAATTATATATATAAGTTATATATATATATATATAATTATATATAATATATTAATAATATATATATATATAATATATATATATTAATTATTTTTAATATTATATAATTAATATTATAATTAATATATATTATATATTATATATATTTAATTATATATATTATATGTATTAATAGGATTCTTAATTATATAATATATTTTCTCTATACTATTTAATTATATTAATATATATATTAATATTAATAATATAATATATATTATATATTATATATATATATATATTAATATATATAATATATATATATATATATATATATATTAATAATTAATATATATATTAATATATATAATATAATTATTAATATTAATATATATATTAAATTAATATATAATATATATTAATATTAATATAATATATATATTATATATAATATATAAATAAATATCAGTTTTTAATTATCTCATATACCTTATTTTCAATTTTCATCATATTTATTGCTTATCCTAGTTATATCTCTTTGTATATATAATTTTATTTATTCTATTTTTAATACTCACAGAGTCTTACTACAATGGTCGAATTCGCCTAAGCTTTACTCTACACCTAGGGGGGGTAGGTAGGGCTATAGCTTATCGTAATATATTATGTTTTACAATATTACTATTTTCTTAAAGTAGATTATATATTTATCTAATTATTATAAATTATTAATAATATTATAAATATTTTATTATTAATATTTTAGAATCTTTTTATATTTACTATGTGTATAATAATATATATTTTTTATATATTATGTAATTATATTTATTTATATATATATATATTATATATATATATATAATTAATTATATATATGTAATTTAGATATAATTTAATTTTTAAATATATTATTATTAAATTTAATATTATTTTAATATTAATTATGAATAATTATTTTAAATTAATTTAATATCTAATATGTCCATCTTAATAATAAATAAATGATAATTAACTAATTATATAAATATATATATATAAATAATATTAATTAATTCTTATAATATATATTATAATATATATATATTAATATAATTAAATATTTATATAATATATATATATTTAGTATATTAATAATATTATATAATATATATTATAATTATATATTATATTATATATATTATATATATTAATTATATATTGATATATATATAATATATATATTAATATTAATAATTATATTAATATAATAATATTAATATATTATATATATATTATAATATATATTATATTATAATATATATTATAAATTATTATTATATTGACATTAATATTTAAATTATATATATATAGTATATAATTATAATATATATTATTTTATATATTAATATATTAATATATATATATTAATAATTTATATTTAAATTGCATTGTATTTATATTAATTAATATATTATTATATAATATTTGATATAACATATATTTATTATAAATATTTATTAATAATAATATTATATACTTGATAATCTTATAAATTAAATTATATATATATATATTATATTATATATACTATATATATGTATATATATATTATAATATTAATATAATTATATATTAAATATTAATTAATATTTAAATAATTATATATATTATATATACTATATTTAATATTGATATTATATTATATATATAATATAATATACATAATTATATATATATATTATAATATTGTAAGTTCATCTTATATAGTGTCTCGCAATAATGAGCTGGTGGTTATCGATTACCTAAATTACTATCAAGAAAGGAGGTACTATATTCACATATTATTACTCATATTACTGATTATAAATAGTTTTTATTATAAAATTACAGTGATTAGGTATATAATTAATTATATAATATATTATATATATTTTAATTATTTAAATATATTATAATATATATAATAATATTAATATATTTATATATTATTAATATATAATAATATATTAATTAATTATTACTATATATTTTATATATATTAAATATAAATTATAAATTAAATATATACTAATATTATATATTCTAATTATATAATCATTAATATAAATATTATTAATATATATATATTTATGATTAATTATTTAATATTATATTAAATATATATATATATTTAATATAATTAAATTAAATTATTAATAGATATTATTATATATATTATATTATAATAATATATTCTATAATATAATATATTATATATTATATATAATATATTATAATATATATTTATCTATTATAATATAATATATATAATATTATTAATTAATATTATAATAATATATATTATTATATATATATATATAATATATATTATATAATTAATATATAATATATATATATTATATATATTAATTATAATTATATATATATATATATATATAATATTAAATATTTAATTATATATATTATATTATTATATATATTAATATATGATATTATATATAATTAATAATATTTATATATAATATATATATTTATTAATATATATAATATATTAATTAAAATATTAATATAATTAATATATATTATTAATATTTTATATTATATATTAATATAATATATATTAATAATATTATTATAATAATATATATATCAGATATAATATATAATAGCCTATCATCATAAGATAACTTATATTAGTATTATATAAATATTGATAGTAATTAATTAATTAAATATTAGATTTATATATTATTATTATAATAATTATATATAAATAATATATTTAAATTTATATTAAATTAAAATTAACTAAAATTATTGATAATATATCAATATTAATACTTAATATTTGAAATAATTTGATATACTGTTGAAATATATAAATTATTATATATGCTATATATAAATATATATGAAGCGTAATGAATATATATTGCAAATAATGTATATTATATTAATATAAAGTATAATTTATTTCTACTTTATATGGAGTTTTTATCTACAGCAATATTTTAATATATCATAAACTTTATATATTTCACAGCCTAATAATATATTAATCAATTAAATATTGTACAATACATCTATTAATATATATATATATATATATTATATTATATATTAATTATATATATATATATATATATATATATAATATGTATAGTAATTAAAATTTTTATCTGTGAATAATGTAATAAAATAGCGGCAGTATCTCCAGGTACTCTATTACAAAAATCCACATTAAGTTAACTTTAATATCGCAGCCAATGTCTTGTAATACTTTTCCTCAGTACTGAAAGAGTGTTTATATTGAGATATACTGGTGGTGTCAATGTTGGGGCTCAGAGTTATAGAATTAACCATATCATAAAATATAAGTACCTTTTTATAGTGTGACGTGAGTAATGTTAAAGAGGTGATATTATACATGATCCTCTCCTTATAATAGACTATTGTGGTATAGACACACAAGTATACTTTTATAGTTATTCACTACTTTAGTATTTTTTTGTGTTTCTCTATAATTATTGTATATACTAAAGTAATTGTTTATACCTCATATATATAAATATGGTCATAGTAATCACTATCTCTTCTAATGCTCTGATTACTATTAAAGTTGGATAAAATTAATATTATATATCTAATTAAAATACTTATATCACTTTAAAATTAACTCATCGTAATTAGTATATTAATATATATGACATGTGGAAATGAGATAGTATAGTATAGATAGTATAATAAATTATAGATGTATATTTTTCAGTAGTAAATTATAACCTGTGATTTTTAAAATATATATATTCACATATAAAGAAGATTTATAAATAAATATTACTCAAATTAGTACAGGGGATAGCCCCCCAAAACAAAAGTATTACATAATAAAATCTCCTATTAATATATATAGAACTTACTACGATTTAGATAGATTATGTTTAGCTGGATTGAGATTTAGCTCATTTATTAATATTATTTGAGCGTAAGTCTGCCTATTAATGCTACACTTCATACTTACTAAAAAATAGCATCTAGTAGGGTAATATTAAATTTTAATATATTTACATAGATTAATAATGCTATCTGTGTACTCGTACGATTATTATATCATATTATACTTTATTATATTATATAAAATCTATATTCAGATCGATGTAAAGTATATTATTTAAAGCAGTTTGATTAAAATTAAATCCTTAGTTGATTGATCAAATTAGATGTTAACTTATATCATATATTCACCTTTGTTTATTATACATGTTTGATGATATTTGTTTAAAGCCAGAAAAATAAATCATATACAGAGAAAGCTCATCTTTAGTGATTTTAGTGGAGAAGAACTATTATATATATAATATACATAACTATCATCTTCATACTTATAATAACAACATGAGTATTTCTGCGTGATGTTCAATAATATCATTAGTATATTGATATATGAAATTGTACGGTTCAAGCTTTAGCATCGTGATTAATATAGCAACTGAAAAGGCGCTTATTTCTTTTAGTAGGCACGGACTATATTTCTCTTCATATGGAATAAGAGAAAGTGTTTCTATATATGTCTGCTCATCATTCTATTTATAACTCTAAAGAGCTTAAACGATAATTCCTTAAACACTTAACTGACTATTGACTACAGTGTGCACTGTTCATTACAACCATACTCGGTCTGGACATCTAGCCTTATAGGTAACGTATTGTTTGTACTTAGGACTATGACGTTTACGACTATGTATTATTCTATTCGTTAGATATAGAAAAGACCGTCATAAGATGCGCGAAATAACACTGTAAATAGATGTATACCTCTTTGGTCAAGATTATCCCACATTATTATATCTGTCTAATTACTTTGCGTGTGTTAATAATTACATTATGATAATTATATATATATATTGCGAGTAGAATATTTATAGATACAAATTTAATACTATTTATAAAAAGAAAATTATATTTGAGTTATATTGTAAAGCAAATGAGACATAAATGTAAAAAACACGTTAAGTATAAAGTGCAGTATTTTAGTATGTAAATAGATATTGATATAAATGATGATATAATTTGATTCGACTATACATTTAGAGTGTGCTTATATGGTAACAGTATAACGCAGTAAAGTGAATCCATATCATGAAGATATATATGCCATAAAGATAAAGCTATTAAGAAAATATAGAAAAGTTAAAAAGTAAAACGAAATAAAGAGTAGATAGAAAGAAGCAAGATAAGATGAAGCATAAACCCATATGAAGATGAGCAAGGAAAGAAGAATGAGGAGACAATAAAGAAAATATTTGAAGTAAAATACGATAGTAATGATCTGGAAGTGATAGAGGAGAGATAACGACACGATGTTAGAAAGATCACCATATCAGAGTTAGTATATACGATATGAGAGAGTAACAAGATAGGTTAACAAAGAATCAGTGACAAGAATTATAGCGCTATAGGATATGTTATCTACTGAGACACCAATCGCAGACATATAACGAGTCTTATGTCTATGACCCAATTCTAAAACATCTATTATATTTCTATTAAAATAAAATAGGTCATTTAAAATTCCATCTAACCAAAATTTGGTTAAATTGGAAAAATATTACCAGAGAAGAAGAGAGATACATATGAAAAGTTAAATAAAGAAAGAGCTATATAACAAGTAATTGAGAATTTTACCAAGAAAAGAAAAGAGTTCGCAAATTGACATACTCAGAGAGATATAACTTATGTATATACACTCTTTCAGCAGAATATATATATCTTCTCATATTATATCGTAATACACTCTGACTGTTTAAGATAAGTATCTAGTGAAGAAAAATAGTCTTATAGAGAGTATGCTCAGATAGGGATTATCCTATATTATGAGTATAAATATTGCTGAGAAGGAAAAATCAATTAATAAATTCCATCAGCTTCAGAATAAAAATAAAGAAAATTATTATTCACTATTTTTTTTTCTGAGAGAGATATAGATATGTACAAAATAGCATTAAATATGCTATTTTCGCATAACACACGTTTATTGTTTTTTCACGAGTGAGAGGGTACTATTCTATACACTTAATTAAAAATACGTCAGTCGTGACAACTAAATCATTTTCAACATACTGTAAGAAAAACTTGATGCCTTATATTGTCATCTATATGATAATCCTAGAGATATTGGTGAATAGAATATAAAAATTGGCCAGTAGCCTGTAGTGTGTGAGTAGGAGCGATCTACTTAATATAAGTATTATTCACCATAAATAATGGCTATTTCTCGTATTATATACACAAGTGTATTATACTAATGATTACACTCTAAATCATGAAGGCATAGTTCTCGAATATGTAAGGACTCCTTTGATTAATGCTATATACTGTGATAAAAGAGTAAGACTCTTGTAGCAATATTTATTAACATATTTAATCTATATACACATTTATGATACTCATTGTGCATATTAAACGCCACTTCTTTTAATCAATGGTTTAATACTTTTAAATACGTATGTTCAAGTGTACCAATAAATTCATCTAAATTAATAGTTTTCGACTATTATGACTTAAGGGTTTTCACTAATTAATTACATAACAAACTAACTGATCAAAGATAGATATTTATCTTATAATTATAATATATATAATATACATATATATATTATATATATATTAAATAATATATATATAATAATATTATATATATATATATATTAATATATATATAGTATATATTATATTAATATATATATATATATAATAATATTTATATATTAAATATTATATATATATATGGTACTATATGCATGATTAATCATTATATACACATTAAGTAAATGATATTAATACTTAATATTAATATATAATATATTAATCACGAGAATAACGGTAATCTATATATATATATCCGCTAGAGTAATTATAGTAAAATTATAGTTTATTAACTAATAATTTATAAATATTATATAGATTTATTGTATAACATATGATTATTTATAATTTATTTTTTGTAATATTTAATCTTATAGATCGTTATTACTATAGATCCGGGTTGGTAATGAAGCACAAACGAAAATAGAGGCAGAGAGTTAAATGTGAGGAGTTTTAATAATTTTAGGTGATATATAATACATATATAGGACTTACAAGAATTTATACGCATATCTTTTAATAAATTTCGAATAAAAACACGAAAACGATTTAGCAAAAATTCGAATTAATTATTATAATATATATATATAAATAAGTTTATATTTTATTAAATATTATGGAACTATTTAAATATCTAACTTCAGAAGTTTCAAGTTATAAGTAATTATATTATTTTAGATAGCTTAAAATATATTTGATATTATAATATATATAATTTTACTACAGTTTAACATCCATTATTGCGAAAATCTATGAGATAATATAGCCTCTAAATAATGTCCTGTGAAGTTGTGTACTTGTATATATCGGGCATTTACTTATTTAACTTTCAAACACCTTATACCATAGACTTGAAATAAATATATGTTAAGAAAAATATAAGAGAAATTTCCTCAACAGAATATAGTAAATTGTCAATAATTATATAATATAGTATTATATTGTCGAATTGTTTTTATGTTGACCTAGGTCTCTTGTTTCCTACCGAAGAAGATGAAAAATGCACTAGGCAATAACTAATAATAATTTCTCATAACCTTTCCAGAAATGCGTGAAATTCAAAACTTTTCAATAACAAGCCACGATAAATGCTAACCACAATAATTCATAGTTAATTTATGATCATTAACGATAATTCTTTAGCAAGTCTTTTAGCAAGTTTGCAACAAAAGATGTTTAAAAATGACTAGGAGGAGACGAGAAGTGTATAATAAATACGATGTCTCATCTTCACTTCCATAGAATTCAGGTAAAAATAGTTGTAACAACTTAACCGCGCTAACGCGCATGAAGTAATAAGATTTTTACATATAAACTTAATATTATACATATGTACAAGACTATGGTCAGCCTTATTTACGTACTAAATCTGCTTTTTTTAGGTCACTTTGGGATAATATTAGATATTCAGTATACATAAATATGGTTAGATAGCTTAAAATTATTATATATTATATTCAATATTCCAGGAATATATTCTTTTCATATTTTTTGAGAGAGCTGAATAAGAACTTCTTAATCATATCTTTAAAATGACTGTGATATAGGATTATATTAGTTTACTTTTTTTTTTAATAAAAATATATTATAAGGAGAATACCACTATTATAAGTAGATTCGAAAACCTACATATGGACAAATACACATCATAGTCTAATAGTTTTACAAAAACTTATACCTTTAGGTCATAGTTAAGACTGAGATTATTTGACTGATATTTTTCATCTATAAAATTAATAAGTTTATAATATAAATAATAATTATAATAAATAATATAGAATAATAATTAAATAATAATATAATAATAATATTAATATAATTTCCCGAATAATAATATAACTATTATAATTAAATTAATAATTAATTAAATATAATAATTAAAATAAGCTTAGATATAATATGATATAATATATTATAAATTATAATTATTATAGAGTTATACGGATTAATAAAATAAAGAAAAATAGAAATGAATACAAGTAATGAGTACTAGAATTTCGCGCCTCGTGCATTCATATATCACGACCTTATACCGTGAGTAGTACGAGAACACTGGGTTCTTTATGGGTTGTGACAATCGTAGTCTAACTCGAGAACCAAACTAGACTTGTGATGCTTTAGGACCATAGCCCATCCGTGAGTCAGGAATGGCGGAGATAACGTTTTCCTATTAGTTAGGCTAAAATTCACGCTACTTGTTATTACTTATAATTATACTATATATATATATACTCCTATCGCTGAGTGGGAAGAAGCTAGATTTACAGAGTACACTGCTTCACATTCCTTCGCTCCAACAAACTAGTCTGAGTACCTTCAGAAACCTATGGGACCTCTCTCACGCTATATGACTAACTGCTCATATTATGTGGCCTCTGAGTGTCAGGTCGGAGTGAGTCGCTAGTAGATCTAGAAGCGTTATTAAGTAAATTAAGTTATATCACTTAATAAATATAAAACTAATTAAAGTATAATATAATAATAATATAAATATTAATATAATATATTAAAATTATAAAATACATTAATGATTCACAATTGTTATATTTCTCTTTAATATATAAATAATTAATAATAAATAAATAATAATAATATATAATTATAATAATAATAATTACATAATAAATAAATTAAATAAATGAAAATTTATTAATTAACATTATCTTATCATTATGAATAATAAAGAATATTATTATATGACAAAAAGTATCTACATAATTTATTTAAATAATGATCACGTAAAATATAATTAAAATAAGTGAAAAAATAATAGAAAGAATATGGACATAATAAGAGAAAATATAGAATTAAATATAATTAAATAATTAATAATAATTAAAATATATTATTATAATAATTAAATTAATATATTTGTATAAGATAAAGTAATAACATATAGTTGAAATATTGATCAACGGAGATGCAAATTACTTCATTTTAACACTGTGAAGATACTACCATTCTATAATTCAAGTATAACCGATTTTATTCATACAATAGTAATCGATATTATTCTTTTTTATAAATTGAAAGTTATAATTTATTCTTAAATATTAAATTCATATTAATATGTATAATTATACTACGCCTGTAAGCGGTATTCTCTGGCAATCATCAATTTATCTCCACTTTCATTCATACCTAATAAGATTGTAGTATTTATAATATCTCATATATTATCGTTATTTTTAAAATAATTTTAAAACATATAAATATATTAAAATTCCTAATATATATATTGAGAATATATATTTATTTTTTTTTAACTATATTAGCTTTAAAATTCTAGTTATTATAACATCACAGATTTTTTTTTTTACATAATACAATGTCTGTTAGACAGAGTACGGGATCGACGCATGTCAAGTGCAGATGGGGTGGGGGTTATAAATTAGTGTTATGATATAGAATTCAACTTCATGGAATAAATTTCGAGCTCAATTATATTTTGTTGTACTATCTAAACTTTTAAAAATGCTTAAATAAATATAATTAATTTTGATTATCAATTTTTATTACAATATGTAAGTTATATTTATATATGAGAGTAATTCTTATGAAATTTTGTATTACCAAGTAATTTTTTTTTTTAAAGTTAGCTATTGTATATATTATCTATCACTAACATCTAATACTCTCACATATATATTAGAATAGTATTAATATTAAAACCTTATATTGTGTTATACAATTCAGATATCAACAATGCGTCATGACAAATACACAATATTTTTATGAGTGAATATATATTCTGCTACTAGAAGATCTATATGATTTTTATTAATTAAGAATAAATATATGCAGTATAATTAAAATATGACTAGGGAGCCTAGGGAATAAAAGTCTGACCAGATGCATACTACAAAAACTTTCGTATTGCTACATAATATAAAACTAGTATATATGCATTTTTGAAATCGTCGAAACTAATTATTTTATATTGGAAATAACAAAAATTATAATATTTATAATAAATTTATAATAATATAATCATATACTAAAAATATAAAGTTAACATCCAATATATATTATCTTATTTTGATAAATCCTTATTTTAGAAGTGTAACCTCTATAAATAAAATTTAATGGCTTTCCTTATTATTAATTACTTTATTATATTATTATGTAAGGTGTAACATCTTATTAATTAAATTCATGATTTTAAATTTTTCTTCGATTTATATAACTTAAATATATATATGTTTTTATATTTATTAAAAAATTTTTTCAACGTACAGCACTCACGGTATATGATATGAGGAGTACGGGGGCGGAGCGTACTTCCTCACTCCCCTACCTATCAGTAGAATTGACGCGCTTGTTTAGTGCACCATGACTTTACGTTAATAGATTAAAAAAAATCATTCCATCTCATGCCAAATAGTCTAAAATTTCAAGCGGCCAATAACGCCAACCATTGAGTTGCCATCGATCGCTATATTAATAAAGAAAATTATGGGGGATAAGGCACTACACATACTTGTCCCGTACATTAATCATACAATATATCATATATATATATATAGAAATCATAATTTATTATATTTTTATTTTTATCTGTAATCATTTCATTATTTAATTTCTTTCAATTTTACATTATCATCTTAGACATCTAATAATGTTCGGGCTATTTTTATAATAATGTATTTATATGATATTCACTCAAAAATGTATTCAGTTTTCCTGTATCTATTGTAAGTTTTATATTAAGTTGCGGGTGGTTAACCTAACCTAATTACTATAGAGGCTATATGACCTATAAATATTAGTTTTCCAATAGTATGAATATATATTTTTATATAATTTTATATCTTATTTAGTTGTATTGATATATATAACATAATTATATTTAAGTATAATATACTGTTATTTAATAGGTATTCTAACAATATAGTATCATAAAGAAAATTTATGATACTGCCAGACGTAACTGAATTACTAATTTTTAGTTATATTACATTGTATTAATATGTTAGAATTTATATGATTATGGTAGAGTAATTTATATCTAATTATATTTTACTTGACAGTAATACGAGAGATTTTATTATATTAGTTAAGTTAATATATATAGTATCAAAGAAATTCTGATATCTGCCAGAATGTATATAGCGTATTATAATATATTATAGTAAATCACTTACGTATAAGAATGCTAAATATAGTATTTAAATAATATATATATCTTGTTTAAAAAAATTTATATTAATATATATATTATATATATTATATATTTAATTAATTTATATTATTTATTTTATATTATATAATTATATATATATATTAATATATATATATATATATTATATATATATATATATATATATATATATTAATATATATATATATATATATATATAATATATATATATATATATATATATATAAATATATATATATTATATATATACTATATATATATAATATATTATATATATATATACTTATATATATATATTATATATAATATTATATATATATATATTATATTATATATATTATATATTAATATATATATTATAGTATAATATAAAGATTTAAAATAAATAGATTCTGATTTAGCACATTTAGCATTGAAAGATTAGATGAAATTAGATATGATTAGATAGATAGTTTTAGATAAGGTAAAGACTTTTTCTGTCTGTGAAAAATTATCTCAGAAATAAATAAATATATAAATAAATAATATAAATAGTCAATAAAAATAAAATTTTTTTATAGGTTATATTATATTATATAAAATACTGAAATAATAAAAGTTTTAAAAAATATAAATTGACAAAAAATATAAATAATATATAATAAGTATTATATTAATAAAAATAAGTAACTAACAAGTATAATATACACACACACACACCTAAGCACACACCTATATAACACTAACACTCTAACTCACACATACTTTTATCAATTACACTACTACACTACATACGGCACATCACACACACAACACACACACATAAACACAATTAATATAATTAATATATACTCACACACACACACATATATGAAATATATAAATATATATATTATTATTTATATATATTATATTAATATTAATTAATATATATATAATATATATATATATAATATATATATTAATTATTATATTAGTATATAATATATATATATATATATATATATATATATAATATATATATATATATATATATAAATTAATATATATATATTATATATATTAATATATATTTATATTTTATTTATTTTATTAGTTCAGTTAACTAAGCTTTTGCTCTATATGATTTATAAATATATATGTATCACTGGGCATGATAGTCACCTAATATAACTATAGGATGGATAGTGATGTGCTATTAAATTTATTTAAGTATCCTCTGATAGCAAGACGGAGTTACCCAGTAAGAACAGTTATTCACATACTCTCTCACTAACGTCACCCGACCTATATAGTTGATGAACCTGGGTCTCTATTCAGCTTAGTAATTATGGGACGAATGACTCTATAATATATATTACCTATATATTTATATATAGCTTATAGTAGCTAATACCTATATATAGGACGTTATATATTTATGTGAGTTGATTAACCATTATCCTTCTTATTGAATATGCGTACCGAAGAAAAATCTACATTTAAAAAGACGACTGAGACCGAATATACCTTCTATATAATATATATATATATATATTATATATATATATATTATATAATATTTTATATATATATATAATATATATATATATAATAATAATATTTAATATAATATATATATATTATTATTAATATTATATATATATATAATTATAGTATATATATTAATATTATATATATATATATACTTATATATAATATTAATTAATATTTATTATATATATTATATTATATATATATATAATATATTATATATATATATTTATATATATATATATATATATATATATATAATACGTATTTATATATATATATATTATATATATTATATATATATTAATATATATTTATATATATATATATATTATATATATATATATATATATATATATTATTATATATAATTAATATTAATATAAATTAATATATATATATATATATATAGGTACGGTATATTATTAATAATTAATGTTTAAAATAACTTTTAGTATAATGATCTAAGTAAATGTAAAAATTAATAAGGTTATATAAGATTCCTATATAAAAGGAATAATCATAATTGATTGACCTAAAGTTTATTCCCGATGGCTTAGTCTGTATGTATATAGTTATTATTACTAATTAATTATTTTTGTAATCATCCTTTGATATAATTTATTTATGAAAATCTTTGAATATTTTGAGGATGATTATACTCTTATGTTATATATGATGCTAATGAAGACAAAAAGAAATATCTAATATTTTATCACACTTTAATTTAAAAATGTAGCCCTCTATTTTAAATGAGATATATATGAGTAGCGACATTTCCGAGTGCAATAGCGGATGACTGAGGTTAAAATGTTAATTTAACTTAAAAAAGTACTAGCTTATTAATTATATCACATAATAATGGTATATATATTAATCTCACGAATAATTAACGACTATATATAATTAAAGTATATGAGGAATAGAATGTAATTATTATTAATTGAAATATCAACTAATATTTATTAAATAATATACTAAATTCATATACTACTCAAAACAGCTATAGTACTTTATTCTTAAACATTTCAAGCACATTGTTGTACCAATAAAAAAACAACCAACATACTGTATAACAATAAATAATTCTAATACTGTCTTTTTGTGTTACGCATTACAAGTAGAGAAAGGCATGTGTATACTGCTAGTGTGTCAGAATCTTTACGATAGTGATATGACGTTGAATGTAGCGCTTTGCGCATCTATCTCAGAATACTGCACATTAAAGCTCGTGTAGATGGTTGTCATTGTAATATCGAGAGATATGTCTGGTTCATGACTAAAAGAAGTCGCGC
>JABUQX010014790.1:32500-52507 GCA_015478945.1 Trachelipus rathkii
GAATAAAATCTTTACTAGTTCGTTTTGGAAATTTGACTTGAATCAGAGATAATTAGATTTGTAATGTAGTTTTATGTTTGTGAATGTATATATATATTATATATATATATATATAATATATATATATATACATGAGTATATATTATAAATATAAAAAAAATATATAGATACAATATATATAAATTTATATGTGTATGTGGTGTGTTTGTGTGTGGTTATATATGTGCGTGTACGTATGTGTCAAGCTTGCTGCAAGTTTGCTGCAAGTATTTTGTAGCAAGTTTGCCCACTAGTCAAATTATAACATCTCTCGAATAATAGTTCAATTATCATAAATTAGATTATAAAAATGTTTATTTTTGATTATCTATATAGTAAAAAAGCTAGCTTACGCAAGTTTGCCTACTTAATGATCAATAGTATATATTTTTCAGCAATAGTTTGCTCAGGCAATTAAAAATCTCTAAAGCTTTAAAATTGAGACTCGATTCGAGCATGATGTCCATATCCATGTCTCGATGAAAAGAAAAAAAAAGGATAATTTTAATTTTATGATTAAGTTTAAAAAAATTTATGTTCATCAATAGAATATTATTACTCATTGCATATTTAACATAAAGTCTATCCTCTGTGTGCATATGTTAAATTTTTATTGTTTACTATGTATAATGTACAATAAAAGTATGTGCTTATTTATTATTTTTATTATAATAACTCTAAGTTACAATATTGATTTACACTGATTACTTTTATTATTGTATTTTTATTATATTTATATATGATTACTTTGCAAGTACCTATATTAGTACAAGCAAGTACTCCAATATGAAATACATAATTAATGTACAACTTTAATCACAAGATTATTTAATCTATATATTAGTAATCTTATTATATTTATGTACTATTGAAATCTCTCTTAGCTATTATCTTATGATTGATTATTCTTATTATTGTTTCATAACTGATAAACTTTCCTTGCTTCTTCTTAGTTTATTCTTCTTCTTTATCTTCTTCTTTATCTTCTTCTTTCTTCTTCTTCTGTACTTCTTCTTTCGTTCATTCTATCTTATATTTGACGAATTTGTTGTACGCTTTCGTCGCTTTATTCTTTACTTTCTTCACGTCCTTCTTTCATTCTTTCTTTCTTATTATTTTACTTTGTCATTGTCTATCTTTCTATTCTTCTTTACTTCTTTTAATTCTTCTATTCTTTTATTCTTATTACATTCTAATCTTCTTCTTTATCTTCTTTCTTTTTATACTTCTTTTTTACTCTTATATATACTTTATATATCTTCTCTATACATATATACTAATCTTATCTTACTTCTTATCTTCTTCTTTTTATTACTTATTTCATTATTAATAATTTATTATATATTTTATACTTTATTATAATATTTAAAGTATTATATTTTTATTAATATTTTAATTATATATTTAATTAATTTAAATTAATTAAATTATTTTTATATTCATTATAAGAATAAATAATTTAATAATAGTCATTATATCTCTTCATATATAAATTATTAATTTCATTCTCTCCTTTTAATATCTCGTGTATATGTATCTATTCTTAGTCCCTCATGTATTATTCTATTTTTATATATATATTATTATTTTTTTATTTTTTAAATAATTATTTTTATCATATATATAAATATATTATAATTTAATATTACAAAGCATAAATACAATGAACTTTTAATTTGATTCTTCTTATGACATAACAAATCAATCATTGAATTATTATCTTGATTATTCATTATTATATTATTTTTATTATTATTTTGATTTTAATCTCTGTGTTTATATAGCATTAAATCATTTTCTTTACATAATAAATTATTTGTTATTTTAAATTATTGATATTAAATAATAAGGTGATTATATTAATTATGCTTTCTCATTATCTGTATATAATCTTATTATGCTATAATTTTTATTTTTTGTGATTAATTTATTTTTTATGTATTATTTCGAATTTATTATAATTATATATTATTATTTTGCTCATTATTATTATTTATAGTGTGATTTCATAAAAATCATAATTATATTTTATTATTATTATTAATTACTTTATATACCTATTTTTATCTATCTTCCAATATTTTAATTCTATTATACACTCTTATTTTAGTATGGTATTTAAGTGTACTCCTATATATATTATTGCAGGTTACGACCATATTACTACTATATTACTCTATTATTCATCTGACTCATTTGATACTCAAACCTTAATCCAATTACCTTTGTAACTTTGACCATTTGTAACTCTTTTTTTATGGTCTCTCTTTTCTTAGATATCTCCATTTTTTTTTAGTGATAGCTTAGCGACCGAAACTGTTTCCTCTATGCCTGACTCAGCAGTTGACGTTATACATGATATCGCTGCGCGCTCCGCTAATTGCGACGTTTTTTGGCGCCACTTGGACCCTTTGTTGGTGGCCTTGGCAGCAATGTTTGTTGGGGTCGGAGTAGAGACCCTGATAATTTTGCTGTGCAGACCACTGACATTTTTACTTTCTCTAGGTGATCCTTTAACCGCCTAATTTTCCACTCATGACTCGGCAACCCTAAATTTTTTGGCAAGCGTACCCTAATATAATTTTTTAGTAGGGCACCCTTAAACTTATTTTGCAACCCTTCGAAAGTTAGCAGGGTTTGCTGTCTCAGCGTATTCTCGGAAGACTCGAGGAAGCCTACCTCTTCCGAGTTCGGTGGAGCCGTTTGATTGGCCCGCCAGCGGCCCCCCATATTTTGTTTACCCCCGCGTACCGGGCCCGCTCTAATTTCCCTTTATGTGTACCCTTTCTTGATGGGGGTACATGGTGGTCCATTTCTATGATCGCGACCACGGGCGCGAGTCCTTTACGGTGGAAGGTCTGATCTTTGTCTTCTGTTCTCTTCTACTTCATGTGCGGCTTACGTCTCCTTTCTTGTTATGTCATTTAACAACTCTTTGTTGTTCTCCGCTCTCCGTCCCTGACATAGCCTCGCGTATGCGTTTTTTCTTCCTCGCTCCGCGCTCCGCTTGCTTTTTCCCTCCATCCCACCCGAACGTTAGTGCTTCCTTCATCCCGCTACCTCTTACTGTGTCATCCTACCCCGCTCTTCCCTCACTCATACCCGTTCCCCATGTGCCACTCCTCCTATCTTCGTCACACACTACTCATACTCACATCCATCACACAACTACACTCCATCATTACACTATCTTCTCTCCTTCCTTCCCTGCACCCATCTTCTTTCTTCTTTTCTCGGTTCTCTTGACTACGCGTATTTCTTAATCATCTTCTGTTTCTTCTTGTTCCTTTCTTATCATATACTTCCTTCTACTACCTCTTCCTATAGCTTCTTCTTCTTCTTTATCTTTTCGTGTGCTTTCTTTTCTCTCTATAGCTTCTTCTTCATCTTCTTTCTCGGTACTGTTTCTCTTCCCTCGCTCGCTATTTCTTCCTCTCCTTGCGTCTTTTCCATTCTTAATTCTCTCAAGATTTACTCTTATGAACTCGACATACCCAATTCTCACCACCACAATCGGCAGCATCATTCATCTTCTTTGAACTCACTCTTCTTTAACTAAAAGCCCGTTTTTCTCTCTTATGTTTATTTATTACTCTCTCATTTTCATTGATGGTTATCTCTCTCGAACACTTTGATAAGAATACATAATTTTATTTATGTTTTTCTATAGTATTCAAAGAGAGTTAATGGCAAAGTCACTGCGGGAGCATCTTCCTTTCTCTGTACAGCATTCCCCAATAGATCGTACATTATTATTTAAGATTGAATCAAAATAAATGGCAGTGGAATAATAATCTAGAATCAGACTATTGACAATGCTGATTATATACTTTTAGCTTAAATAAAAATTCATTAATAAATAGCGGAATGAATAATAATAAATATTTCTATAACGCTATCATATAAAATCATAGATATGATGAATAATGATTTTAAACCTTTTACTGATTTAAAGTAATATTCGCTTCCACTTTTCTACTTCATTAAATAATAATATAAATTAGTATATAAGCAAAATTTATATAATAATAAAAAATACACTATATATATTGTTTCTATATATATTTATAATATATATATTAATATATATATATATATATTATATATATATAAATATTATTAATATATTATTATTATTAATAATTGGATATTAGAGAGAGAGTAAATATAGGATATGAGTGATGAATGAAGTAAGAAGATGAGAATGATGAATATAATAGATAATATATAGGTAATAGATTGAAGAGATTTATTGATATATAAGTAGAGTATATATATAGATAATGAATGAATATAGGCGAGCAGAGAGTAATATACTAATTGACGAGAGATGAGTAGGAGAGTAGAGAGTATAGTAATAGATTATATTAGATATGATGAGTAAGATAGATAGAGATATATAGATAGTACTAGTAATAGTATATATATATTGATGAGATTGACATAGGATGAGAGAGAGAGTAGTATTCTCAGTTTTTAGCGGATAATTTATCCGAAGCATTTACTAACCTTTTATTAGTATATCGTATATTTTGGAGGGGAACACATTGAAATATTTTTTATTATATGATAATCATTTTTTTATTTGAATTTTAAATTATTATTTAAATATTCTTGATATTATAATTTTTATTATTTTGGATTTGTTTATGTTTTTTATATTTAATTTGTTTGCTCTTTTCCGGATATATATATATATATACAATATAGTTCAATCCTGCTGAAATCAACTCAAAAGTGAATCACTTCGATCTCCGATAAAATAACTGATTTATATGAGGGCAGTACGTCTCGTGACTTAATTATTAGTTTTATATAATTCTCTTTGTAAATACTTCGTGAAAAATTTTATTCATTTTAATATTTGATAGTATATATATTTATTTCAATTTTATTTTTTATTATCTTTAATTAATTTTAATTATTTTATTATTTTTAATTATATTTTATTTCAAATTATATTGCTAGTAACGTTAATTTATTTTATTTATTTATTATATTTTTTTATTAGTGATATAGGTTTTTCATAGTCCAGGCGATAATACTAATCACGTGGCTTTATATTTACTCAATCAAAACATGCTAGTACTATAATATGCGCAATTATTAACACAATAAGCGATAATGCAGATGAGCGAGATTAGATAGAGATGATAAGAGTAGAGATATGAAGTAGAGATGAAGAGAGAGAAGAGAGAGAGATAGATGAGAGAGAGAGAGAGAATAGAGAGATATAAGAGAGAGAGAGTTAATAGTATATAGGCCTTATAGATAGAGGAGTGAATAGAGAGTGATACAGGAGATGAACTATATATTAATATACTATAAATTATAGAGAGAGAGAGATAGATATATATAGAAATGAAGAGTATAGAGAGGATGAGCAAGTGATATTATATATATATATTAATATATATATATAATTAACTTATATAATTATATATATCATATATAATATTTAAAATATATAATTAATTTATATAATATTTTGTTTATATAAATTCTATAATATATATAATTTTTATATATATATATATATATATAATATATTATATATATATATATATATATATATATATATTAATTTAATATATATATTAAAATATATATATATATATATAATATTATAATTATAACTCTATGTTATGACCTCAATATGAAAGATTATTTCTGGCCTATTTTTGACTCTCCTGTGCCTGTGTACAAAAATTGACCCTTTCATTCTTTCTTGCCTTACTACTAAGACACACTTAAAACGCTGTCACCAATAACCTGTATTAAACCTAACCTAAAATAACATACAACAAACATAAACTAACCCTAATAATCCTTAAATCCTATAACCTAAAACCTAACCTTAAATAATACCTAGCGTTAACCACCTATACACTATTAGCCTTAACCATCCTACACCTGCACCTAGCCTCCACTCCCCAGCCTTTGAGGCTCATTCCAGTGTAACTGATGTCACTATACCTTTATTGGTAAGGTATATACTGTGTCCATTAAACATGAGCGTCATGTATATATAGGTATAGGTACACTGAACCTCATGTATGGATCTATTACCTAAACTATAATTTCCATCCGTGGACACACACACCATCAAACACTACACATACACACTTATACTTATACTTATACACACACACACACACTTATACTTTTTACACACACACACACACATATTCACTATGGGACACTTATACACACATTCACTTTATACTCACATCATTCCTACTAATTAGGCCTACTATATTACACATCAATTCTACATTAGACCACTTATTATTAATACATCACATTACTATGACCTACTTGATTTTACCCATAGACATCTTTACATTTACTTATATACTCAACCAATAGCGGTCTAACTAATAAACACACACACTACACACTCACATCCAAACACTCACACCACAACCCACTTTACACTTATACCACTACATATTTTCTCACTTATATGACAACTTACACTTCCTCACATAAGACTATATCATTACACTTACAATTTTAACACTTATAACACCAACGTTGACTCAAGCACACACAAACTCGGATATCCGCAACTCCTGTTTTCGTTTCCAAATGGGGTCAAATTGGTAAAGGAACCCAAATCCTAAACTCTATTATGGTCACGTTCTAGCAACATTTTTATTAAAACGAGTTTTCTGTGCCTCTGTAACTCTAAAATACTCGCTCGATGTAATTTCATATTAACCAGACTCTTTGCTATAGTTAAAGTACTTTAAGTTACTTTCTGTAATATTTTTTTAATATAATTAGACAAATATTTCAAATAAGTACAAAAAACCTCAAAGAAAAAAAAAATAATAAAAATTAGAGGAACAAAGAGAGTGACATGGATGTATACAATAAAAAACTACTCCTCTTCTCTCTTTCTTTCACTCTTTACCTCTACTGTTACCTCGCTTCTCTCTCTCATTCTCTATTTAACTAACTACATCTACTCATCATCTCCTTTACTCTACATCCTTTAACTCTAGCGCTCTCTCGTCTTACTCTCTAATTTCAGTATCTCACTCCTCCTCACATAGCATCTCTGCTGCTTTCTAACTCTCCCTCATACATCTCTCCTATGCGGTCGTGCGTGCGTGTATATTTTACCTAAACGACCTCTCTTCAGGATTTGTAATTCTGCATAAACTAGCTAGCATTTCCATCATTAAGCAAATAAATTCTGGCTGATTGATTGCTGGCGTGTTGTAAAGTTTTCAAACTTCCATTCAGATTTATCTTCTTAGATTTTTGGCTATTAACCCTCTTATATGTTTTACTGCCTTTAACTCAACAATATTTATTAAACATTACATACCTTAAAGCAGTAAATCAGGATAAATCAATAGAGGTGTTTACCTAACACCTAAGGGATTAGTATGCTCTTGTTGTTTGATTAACTGCTTTACTGCTTTATAACTTTCTTGCTTTATTTGCTTTTAACATATTCGTGACTTTGCTCGCTTTAAAACTCATATATATCCTCTAGATAAAATTTACCATACTATAGATAAAAAAGTCATGTTATACTCAGTAAATCAATAGAGGTGTTACCTAACACCTTAAATGGTGAGATTCAGCCTAATGTGTCTTTTTGTGAGTATTTATAACTGCTCTCTCACTGCTTTACTTTTCTTGCATTTACTGCTATATGAGCATGGTACTACTGGGCTATTTATCTCAGCTCTCTTAACATTTATGTGCGATATATTAACTTTGCGCGTGTGAAGTCAAGTCTCATTATGTATAGTATATCCCCCTCTGTTTTATTTTAAATTTCTTATTCATATATATTTATTAACATTATGTTTTTATTTTGTTTTAAAATACTTTTTATTATTTAATTTTATTAATTTAATATTTATTTTTATTATGTTATTTTATTATTTCTATTGTTGTGTGGTATTTTTATTTATATAAATTATTTTTACTTTAGTGTTATTTACTTCATGCCTATTGTTATTATTAATTAGAACCGTATATCACACATTCACTATGACACTTATACACACATTTCACTATGTATCTTTTTATAAATTAGCATCTCTCGCTTTCCACATATACACTTAAGCCGATTTATCCCATAGAGGACTTTAACCATTACACTTATATCACTATTGCGGTTCACAACCATCCTACACACAACACAACATCACAGACTACACATACACTGAATTTATATACCATCTCACATCATATTTATATATGGTGTACTTACACGCATAGATTTACCTTTTAAATTCGACTCTAATTACAGATTTATATCTTACACTCTCACAGAATTTATCTATACTATAATTTCAATAGCACTATGGTTTTAACACATCACAACAACACATCAACAACAATACAAAAACTGCTTTATCATCACATCAACACTAGATATATACCCTTACAACTTACACCATCATATTTTAATCTTAACACACGGCAGATATTAATGTAGTAACACTACCACATTGAACGTGTTAATATTTCATATTAAAACTATATATCGTTTTTTAAATATTTAGCTCCAACGTACATATTATCTAATATTTTCATTCATATGTATTAGCTTTAAACTTTATTTCAAAAGTTTCTTTTAACGGCATATTCTATATATATAATTACACATACTAATTAATTCACTTTATGAAACTCAAAGAACTTGTTATATATTATATTATTAACTGTTATATACTATTTATTTGTATTTATTAATATTTTATAACTATCAAGTTATATATTTTGATAAATAAATTAATCTTTTACTTAAAATTTTATGAATTTTATTTTTAAAAACATTTTATATATTTTACGTTATCTTTCTATTTTCGTCATTTAAATATTCTCTAGTAATATTTTAACGTATTTTTAGGTACTAGCACCTACACCCCTCTACGTCAAGGCTGTTATTTTAAGTTGCTTCTACGAGTTTATGGTTCTATGTGTGATTCTTTACTGCTTTACATCACATATTTATTAACCATATAGATAATAAAATAATATAATGATAATAATTATTAACATAACAATAAAAATATATTTGTTCTCTTTGCCGTTAGCTTTTACATGAGCTAACTGTGTATTTTATTAAACATCGATTTTTATAACTTTTATTTGAAAAATAACAATTATTCACTTTATTTTAATATCATTTATTCGCTCGATAAGTTTATATACTCAAAATATTTCAATAGTTTTTTTTCAAACTCTAATGTTTTTAATTTTTCTTTCAATTTAAATATATTATTATATTAATATATATCTATGTACATATTGACAATCCATCAGGAGAAAACACAACAAACCTGCCATTCACTCCATTTATCAAAGATAACGCAACTGGAACTCCTCATCATCTGAGTAAAAATATTGATGTTTGATAATAACTTAACTTTAGATGCACATAAAAATTTATTTGACACTGTTATACACACATTTCACTATGTGCACTATATATATGCAACCATACGACACATTCACTATGCACTTAACATTTACCCATAGACACTTACATTTTACACTATATTACACATGACTCACACTACACATCTCCACTAATAGACACTACATTTACACACGTAGGAACACACAAATTTACACTCACCTTCGATTACAGACAGATTTGCTGATTCTCTCACACAGATTTACTTACACACACAGATTTACCTACACTCACACTTTTATTTTTACTTACACACACACAGACACACACACACACACACACACACACACACACACGCCCACACACACGCACACTCACTTACACATATAACGTATAAATTTTATTAAACATTTGATGATATTAAATTTAAACTAACCGTCCCATTATAATATTGTGTACTCGAGTTTTCAAATATAACAATAATAGTTCAGAATGTTTTACGCTTAAAAACTTCTATAATAAATCAATCATTACCTTTGAACAAAGAATTATTATAAAATGAAAATACTTTTTGTTTATAAATTTATGAAGTATTAAGTTTATAAAATGACATTTACTCGGGATTTAAAGGAAATTTTATTTTAAAAGAACGAAAATAATTTTAAGCGTTACCTTTTAAAGGCGAAATAAATTCGCAGATAAATCAGTAAGGTCAGGGCTCCCTAGCAACCCACTCTAGACCGAATACGGATATGCCACGTTTGATCTATTACTACTTGCTTTGTAGAGTCATCTTTTTAGCCATAGATAAATATATAGTGATAAAAAAGAACAAAGTGAGCTTCTTTCTCGTTGCTAAACATAACATGTGTATTTTATTAAGAAAGTACTTTGACTTAAGATTCTTTATATTAAAAAGAGCAATAAAGCGAATTGATTCACTTACACTTTATATTATTACTCGATTCTAAACTGATTATATTTTCAAAGTTTTTAAATAATTCGGGTTCTTTTATTATTATTATTATTTTATTCTAAGGTTACATGTGACGAATCCATCTTGATCGAGAAAAAAGCACGAAACAACAGCACTATCCTTAGCAGATACGAAAACTGACCTCTCTCTGTTAAAAATGTGTGTAGGATAATCTTTTGGTTATCCCGGGGCGATGCCTAATCTTCCAGGTTCAAAATATATTTCCAGAAGCTTAGACCGTTTATCTGCTTGAAAAATTGATTAGAGATGCAAAATAACTACGTTAGGCCCTAAATTTAGGCCTAAATTTATATAGCGATTAAGCCTTTTTTTGTCGACCGAGTCTATATTTAATCGCCCTATACCAGAGTCAAAATGGTATTCCAGCTATAGACAAGAATCATTGTTATTATTTTTATAAAATATAAGGAAATAAATTTATATATACAAAACTGAACAGACATTGCTGGGATCGGTAATGATACCATATTAAAGAAAGCAATGTTACAGAAGGAAATGTTTTCACTTTCTTGGAATTCAGAGTCGGTGTGAGTAGTTTTCTCCCCTAGTTCATAAAGCAACCACCAAGGGTGCCATAATGTCCTTCAAATGGCATAGAGGAACCCACCGCATAAGGTCAGCCAACCCCGCTACCCGGCCTCGGTGCGTCCCTGTTTCCGAGCACCCCGGTCCGATGCGCGTAGCGCGCCCGCGGCGCGAATGATTTACCGACGTTTCCCGCCCCAGAGGCGTGCGCCCGCAGGCGCAATAAATTTCACGCGTACTGCCGAAGCCGTTCTATGTTGGATTTACATTTTACTTCATGCCATAATTGTTAATTATATAATTTTTATAAATATATGGTTCAAAACTGGAAACAATTTTGCGGATCAGGTAAACTCCTTTTAAGCAGGTAATGAAAGGAAATGTGTTTACACTTTTCTTGTAGAGTGACAGAGGAAAAAGTAAATACATAGTGTCTACTATATGACCTAAAAAACAGAGTGATTTGGTCTGAAGAATTTATTTTATCGCTTTTTGGTTTTACGTATGTAAAAACATGTTTTTTCATATCCTGAACCTTGCCTTGATTGGATGAGAAAATCTCTCATTTTGAGGGTTCGTGTTTTTAGAATCCAAAAACGCATTTTAAAAATCACATACTCGTTTGGCTCTTGAGACGGTGCACAAGTTCCTGGATTGTAAAATAAAAGTAGTACTACTATTTTCACTAAGTGTATATCATTATGAACACATCATAACACTTAACATGGGTAACATAACCTCAAACAAGGACATTATCCAGTTGGCATCAAAAGAAGAATAACCTAGGAAAAGTAGGGGTTTCGATTATATTAAAAGAAAACCGTATTGATTTTGGAATTTCAAGTATGCTAAGCCCAAAAGCTCACCCTGTTATAATACCAAGAGCGCTATTTTCGTGAGTCCAGATGGAAATTACTTTGTATATATGAATCACTCAACTGTGAAGAGTGAGCTTAACAGATAATACTTTTATAAACCAAGAACTCAGCTTTAAGAACTGGAACGGAAACTATTTATTTAGGCCTTGTGCGAAGAAACCAGCTTTAAATAATCAAACTTACTCTACATTTTTATAAAACATCAAAAAACATCTCAGGTTTATAGGAAGTTAGATTATGGAGAGAGAAGAATAATGAAACAGCAGTATTTGAGCCTACATCATTTGGATTCTACATTTCAGCCTAACGCAGCTGAAATTATATGTATAGGAGGTACGTAAGCGAATGGTTATTGCAGCTAGAAGAAGAATATGTGTTATCTAATTACGTAACCGTATTTCATTACATGTTATACCAAGAATACTTCGCATTTAAGAAAACCCTGATCGATGATCCTCCGATCATCATCGATCGTTTCCTAAGTTCTATAGACGTACAGAAATTCATTTATTCTACTTAGAAAACAATTGGCCATGAAGAGAATTTATGGCACGTGGACCCCGAATTAAGGCATATACTAATGATATATACTGAACTGGGGATAATACCTTTTACGGTGATAAAATAGTGAATATATCTAGAAGGTATTTCGTAGTTACGAAACTATTATCTCGACCAATGATATAAACTAATGATTGCATATTTGCAAAGATTTAGAGGAGATTGTTAATATAAAAAATCATTAAACTTATCTGTAAAATGTGATGTGGGAAGCTGTTATATATATTAATATTCCTTTAAAGTAGTGATATATTTAATGTGGAACCTTATATATAAACCATTGTAAATATATATATAAGAACACTCTTGTATATATTTAATTTTAGCCTTATATATATATATATATATAATATTATACTTATATTTATATACTATATATATACCTGTAAGTATAATAATATATGGTATATAGTAGTGTATATATATAATAATTAGGTATATATATTATATATAATTTGATATATATATATATATTATTGTATAAGAATAATGTTATGATAAAATTATTGACATATAATGTATTATATAGTATAGGTTGTGTGATATTATGCCTTATTTTTACTTTATAATAATAAATAGTTATACATTATGTTAAGATTGTTTAAATTAATAGAACGCATAAACCGACTAGGTTCAGTGGATAGTGAAAAATACATTAGATAGAATATAGGTTTATTTATACAGAACTCGTAAAATAGACCTCAAAGAAAGCCGATTTTAGAATAATTCTCGACCAAATCAAGCAATACGTAGGTACATTATAAGTATGATTTAAGGATTACTCCTGCCCTTTGCCCGACTCACAAGGAAAAAGAGGAAGAGTAGAAACCAGTATATACCTTCTCCTATACACGATAGCCTTGAAAGATTTCATTTACCGAAAAACTCAGCAGTGGAGTTATACAGGATTTTAGATAATATACTCAGTAATTAGTGAGAACCAATTGAATTAATGAAAATTAACAAAATAGAGGCATGAGATTGAAAATAAAAACATACAATTGAACATCTCGCTGCTAGTCCAAGATACTACGCGATTTGGCGAATATTGCGGCCTGCTCGAGCGCGCAAGAGCGCGCGCGGCGGGCAAGGCTTTAAGTAGCGCAATAATTGCTAGGAAATTAGATTGCGCGCTGCTATCTGAGTGTCCGTAATGACTCAGCGGAAGACCAAGGTGTGATGTCGGGCCGGAGGACCACTCTACGGTATTTAAGACCGCTTGTGCTCAATTAAGAGGGTTGTGCTTGCTCTTTTCTTGCGAGGTTGTGAGAGAGTCTCATAAGCTAAAGACGCCTAGGTGATTTGGGTGAGTTATGTGTGAGACTTATTTGTAAAGCGTAGTGTGGTAAAATTTATCGTTCGCAACAATATTCTACAAAGAGGTAATGGCATAATATACATTACTTGCTCTTAACTATACAATGGTGTATATATAGAGTGGCTTACGGATCCAGTGAGGCAATTTTGTTTTCATAGTTCTTGAAATATATTTATAATAATAAAATAAAAAATAATCAATTGATTCTTATGTCTATACTGGATAATTACCTTTTGACCTTGGTAAATTAAGTGATTAAAATTAGATCACGTCGAACAAAAAGGCTTTATTCCTAAATTTTAGGCTCACTAAAATTTAGGTATATATATATATATACTCATTAATACATAGTTATATAAGTTAGCACCCACTAATTTTACAGAAACTAAGGTCATCAGTTTTGAAATATATTTTGATACTCTGGAATTTAAGCTTATAAATCGCCCCCTGGGTAAAAGATTTATGAATTATTGATTTAGCCCAGTTTTTTTTGCATAGGCCACTAAGAGGTTCTGATTTCGTTAATCTGTTAAAGTGATATCGGGTTGTAGTCGTTTTTCGTGATGGTAATTTGTCAATGTACAATGATATAATAATAATAAATAAGAATAAACCTCCAGAATTATAAAAAAACTTTGAAAAATTTTTAGTTAACATCGAGTGAATTATATAAATGAAATGTAGGTGAATAATTGTTATTTTTAAATAAGAACTTTTAGAAATAGATTTTTTATAAAATACATGTGTTATGTTTAGCAGTAGAAGTAATACTTAATTTCTGTTCTTTTATTAAATAAGCTTTTATCTCAACAATGCGCTAAAGATCGAACTGTAAGGAGCAACTCAAGTCAATAGCAGATCCCAAACGTTATGTCGCATAGCTTCAAGGGGTGTAGAGAGGGAACGTGTTGCTTACGGGGCTGATACCGTGTTAACTGAATTACTGTTATTCTATTGCCTTCTAACCCGTGTACAGCGTAGATTACGTAGTAACTTATTGTTATGAAAATCTTAACCTCACGAAATTTTAGTAAAGTTCATTTTAAAACTTGAATAGTGTGATTCAAATTTATTAAACAAAAAGCTATTGTACACAGTTACTCAATTAAGATTCTGTGTATGTGTCTTCGCAAATCGCTCTGAGATCTCTGAATGTATGCATCACTCATAGAAGTTTTAAGAAACTTTGAACATAATTAGTTATATTTTTTGAATGAGTAGGTCGGCAATATAAATGTACTGTTTAATTCTTATACATAGAACTCGTTAGTGTGTGACATAAAGATTTAATAAACAGCTGTTAGAGATATGTGTAATGATGAGTGTGGCTGTGTGTGTGGGCGTGTGTGTATATATATATATATGTGGTGTGTGTGAGTTGTTATGTGTTGTGAGTGGATATTCATATATGTGTTGATGTGTGTATAAAGTAATAAATCTGTGTGGTGTTAAGTAAATTACTGGTCACTCAGTATATAGTATATATATATTTATTATAGTATTATATCAGTGAGTGTAGGTGAAAAATAGCTTTAATATAAATCCTGTATATATATATATAATATTGTATGAGAGGTAAGTTAAATCTGTGTGTGGACTGTTGAGTAGTAAATGTAAGATGTCTATGTATAGGTAATGTTATAGATATGTTACATATGTGTGATGTGTGGCTCAGCATGTTAAGTATATAAGATATGATATAATAATAGTAAGTTGAGTCTATGTGAGTAGGTAAAGTAAGTAGGATATCATTTAGTGAAAATGTGTGTTAGTGTATAAGTTGTCATATGTGATGTGTTATTATAGTATATTAAAGTGTTACATAGTGAAATGTATGTGTCATAAATAATAATAAACAAAGCATGAGAAGCTAAATAAACACTATAAGTATATATATAATATATAAATAAATAATATATATAAAAATAAATAAAATAATAATAAATAATATAATTAAATATAATTATAGTTATTTTTAATATAATCAATAGGAATTAAAAATATGATCATGTGGAATGATATTTAGTGAAGTGATATTGATTGGGATTCTCCTAAACGCAGATAAGAACAGTAGCTCTTGTAAGTCAGAATAAGCAGATAAAGCTATGATATAAGTTATTTTTAAATGCGAGTAAAGCAGAAGAATTATATAATGCTTATTTTACAAAAGTAATTAATTAAGAGTAGAAAGTCAAGAAATTAAGTTTATATTAATTTGAAAAGAGTCAATGTTATTAGACAGATTAAAAAGTTTGTTATACGCTATGTTTAAGTGATGATAGAAGATAGTAAAACAAAAAGTGACATAACTCATCCCTTACGTGGGGTTAAATAAAGGTAAACATCACTCCCCTATTAGGAGATATTACACTGTAACACCTCTTTGAACCATTCGCTATATTATAGATTTTATGGTTCAAGTCGCTATTATGCACAGTGTGAATTGAGGTGACACCTGTAATTGGTTAAAAGCAGAAATTAAACTAGCCAATGATAAAGAGTCATAGGAGAAAACGCTTGTGATTAAAAGACTACTCTCTCTTTAAAAATCAAAGGTTAAAGAGTAAAACAAACGCATACGTAGAAATCCATCTTATTTAGAGTGTTACGGTGGAAATAATAGCGCACTACTAAAAGATTGATAAATTTTGAACATGATTTACTGCTTTAAGCTATGGAAATGTTAATAAATATGTGAGTGAAAGCAGTAAAAACAAGAAATAATATAAAACATATAAATATAATAGCCTATGTGTTAATAACTATTGGAGTTTAGTAGCGGACCAAGTAATTGAGAAACAGTTGACTGTTTCATTAATCGCCAGTAAATATTACAGGTAGAGATACCCTAATAGAATCCACTTACTAATACACCACTTATTGAGTGTGCTTCAGGCGGTGAACCATCTCTTGAGTTAGAATTTTTAGAACTGATTTACTGCCATTTGAAAGGGTCTGTGAAAGTATATATGTTATTTATATTTATAATTTTCGATACTATTATTGTTAAGCTGATAAAAATGTTCACTTACGTCGACAATTTTTAAAAATTATAGTGAATTAAAAAATAAGTACTAGGATAAGTAATCAATTTAAAAGTATGGTCTGGCAGGATTGAGGTACAGTTATGTAGCTGTTCGCGAACATAAATGTGTTAATAAAAAGTGTGTGTAAGTGGCTATAAAATAAATTAGGTATATGCGGCTTAAAAAAAATTGGAACCCATAGAGGAAAAGACAAACAGAGTGTATATTTTTTAAGGTTGTAAAGGGAAGACGATAGTTTGATTAAATAATAACCGTGCTGATTATATTGAGAGTGGCGTGATTGTGTGTAAAAGTTAACAGTCTCAATGTATGTGTGTGTAATAAGTAGTAATAGATGTGGTGATGTAAAGATATAAATAAAACTCGCATAGTATTGTTTTGTGAGTGTTGTGTGTGGTGTTTTGAGTAGCGACAGTCTCTAGCATTATTAAGGTTGTTTCAACGTTTAAGATGTTAACCTATTTTTTGTAGTTATTTATTTAAATTTAATAAATTTATTAAATTTTTTGTTTTTTCTGCCATTATGAATAGTGATTCGCCGTACTATACGAAATGTAAAAATGTATGCAGTTGTCTATGGGTAAATTGCATAAAGTTTAGTGTTATATATGTGTTAGTGCTGTGTGCTAAATTAAGGACGGTTCATTATGTGATGATGTGGTATAAGTGGTAAGTGTCGTGTAGTGAGTGTGTTACTAGTGAATCGCTGTGTTAAGTTGCTGTGGAAATCATGACTCTCGCTCTCTAGTGATGTGAGTGTTTATATACTCCTTAATAAGCCTATATAGATGCTAGATAGATGTAGGAAGCTAGTCTTCTGGCAATAGTTGACTGGCTGAAAATGTGTTGGATTGTTTGTCTCGTGTTGAGCTGATCTGTGTGGTGGTGTCCACCGTATGGAAATATAGTCTAGCAATAATACCAGTGTTATCAGGTTACAATACCGTTCTCTACTAATGGTAGGACTGTCATGGTGTATCACAGAGTTGAACTCTTACTATAAGCACGGAGGACTATTTTGACAAATGCGCTTTTTATACAGATATAACCTGAGAATCGATTGCTCGAGAAGGCGGGAAAAACAGCTGGAATTAGTTACTGTGGAGGCTACGTGTCAGGTGTTTGATAAATACGACATATCAAGGTATAAGTTGATTATTGGTTTTAAGGGCTCAGACCTTATAGGCACTCACCATTATGGCATGCAATATACTGAATATGTTCTCAAACTCATTGGCATTCTCTTAACGTTCGTGCACTTCACAGCTGTACTAAAGACTCATCTAAATAATAATACCAATAGAAATGAATCCCTCGATTTATCCAGAGTACTAATTTTTGATACTATCTCCATATAATACCTTTCCTTATACCATGATTACCCACCCCTTCTCACCTGTATCTGGTTCTGTCTCTTTTCTAACTGACTCATAAAAATCTATGGTTGATTTGGGAGAATCCTCTTTACACAAAAGACATCAAGAATGTATCTATGGGTCAAAATTGAACCATGGTATCTGGCAAGGTCAAGTCCAGAACTATATTATTAATTACTGCTCAAAAACTTTAATACAATATAATATATTCAATAAGTATATAATTAATAATTTATATATTGTATTAGTTTAATATTATTAACGATAAATTAATTTAATAACACTAATAACTGGACTGGGTATTGATTATATTAGTTGATTGTTTAGAGGACCCTTCGTTATAAATTACTTATACAGGTCTAATTATAATACTTATTCAATTTTTAAAAACTAAAACTCAATATTCCATTAATGGAAATAATACTTTGATATTATTATTAGAATGGTGCTTATCATTCTGTAATATAGGTTTGCTTTTGTCATTATATAATTATTAATTAATTTTATTCTTTATTAATTTTAATTATTATTTATTATTAATATTATTATTATATTTATATATTTAATTATTATTAATTAATATATTTATTATTAATTATATTTAATATTTATTATTATTCATCTTTAATTATTGTTATTAGATGATTTATTTATTTTTAATTATTGTAATATATTAATATTAATGTATATATATATAAATATCAGTATTAGTTGCGTCACTATCAATTATTTAATTATTATTTATTAACATTATTATTATGTGTGAATATTGTCAACTTCGATTGCCGAATTATTAATATGAATATATATATAAATTATAAATATTTTGAGTGTATTGAAACTTGGATATTATATAATAGTGCAATCTGATTGTAATTCTTTAAAATGATGTTTATTTAATGTGTACTTTTATTTATTTAATTTTCTAATTTATATAATAAATATTTAGACTCTTGTTTAAGTTCTCTACGATTTTATTTAAGTGAATGGTGACCTGTGAAAATATGCATCTAATTGGTTCATAATAATTATTATTATTATTATTATTATTATATAATTATTATATATTTATATTTATATATATATAATTATATAATATTATATAATGTATTATTATCTATATTGATGTGCTCCTTAGACTCAGAATATATATATGAGTATTACATCACTCGTATCCTAGCAATGACGAGAGGGCTCATAGGTTCGAGAACTTGGGTGTAAGAGCGAAAGGATGAGAGTCTCATATTCTCTATATTAACTCTAGCTTCGTCCCACTTACAGACATTTATATGAGTACATATAAATAGTATACATGCCTTATGCTACTTAATGGTGGTATAAAAACTTTCCCGCCCTTCATCCGCGATGGTGATACTAGCCATCCAGCTATACTTAACGTAGTATATTACAGTTCTGGTCGTAGGCCTCACGTAATAATATGTATATCACCCATACAGGGACCTATTTCGCTCAGTAATTAATTGGGTTACTACTGATAATTACTGACCATATATAGTATAGGGCGCGATATAGTCCTTACTGGTAGGCTGATCTTCTTCTTCTTCATCTTCTTCTATTCTCTTCTTCTTCTTTTTATTCTTCTTCTTATTATTCTTTTTATACTTCTTTCTTCTTCTTCTTCTTCTTATCATTATTATTCTTCTTCTTATCTTCTTCTTATTATTCTTCTTAATTACTTTATTTATATATTATTTAATTTAATTATTATTATTATTATTATTCTTATATATTACTATTTATAATTATTTATTATTATTATTCTAATTATCATTATTATTATTATTAATATTTATAATTAATTATTATTTTATTATTATAATTATTATTTATATAATATCTCTCTCATATCTCCTC
>JABUQX010014791.1:0-10000 GCA_015478945.1 Trachelipus rathkii
ATAGATGTGTTTATTTGTAATTTAAATTACGCAAATATTTATATTTTGAAATGTAAAACTATATAGGCTACATAGTAAATATGCATTGCCAAGATAGCCTACACCTACACCTACCTAACCTTATCTAACGTAAGCTAAACCTAAACCTAACTTAAACTTAATTCCATATAAGATTTATTTATGTATCATAGAGGCTACCTGCGAATTTTTTTTTTTATCCGACCTCACGTTCCGTGTATCCTTAAGTAAACTTTGTCCATATAATATATACTATATTATATATATATATATATATATATATATAATATATATATATATATATATAATATATTATATATACTATATATATATATATTATATATTACTATATATATATATATATATATATTATTATAGTATTAGTTTTAATATGTATGTTTCTTTAAAAGCTTTCGTTTTTAAATCCAATACTACTACGTCTTAAATAAAATGTTGGGAAAGAAATGCAAATATTTAAATTCTTTTGGTGAAAAGTTTTGGTAGCAATGTTATTCTAGCTCTGCACTATATTTTTAAAGTCAAGTTAATCAACACCTTATCGAAGGTTTCTGAAGGAAATATATATATATATATATATATATATAATATATATTTATATATATATATATATATATATATATATTATATAAAATATATATACTATATATTAGTATTATTATATATATATAATATTATATATATATATATATATATATATATATATATATATATATATATATATATATATATATATATAATATATATATATATATATATATATATATATATATATATACATTAGTTTAATAACTATTAAAATAATGGTGAGGACTAGCCCAAATCGTCGACAGGGAAAAGGGCTGACAGGGTAATTAGTCGATGCGACATCGAAGAAACTTTCCCTTACACCCCGCTGCAGACTTTAGAATAGTTTAGGTTAGATTAAGTTAGGTAATTAGGTTAGTTAGGTTAAGTTTTGTTTGGGTTCGTTAGAGAAACAAATGTCGACCATTTGACACATCGATATTTTTCCCAGTCAACCATTTGGTACTAGCTTCATTATGGTTATATTTGCTTAATATTTTTAAAATAAAGATAGAGGGAAAGGGAGAGAGAAATAGGCAAAGTGAAAGAGATAATAAAAAATTTAAATGGTCGTTATAATCAACAATCGAAAAAGCTCCTTTAATGGATAATATTGATATTATGTATACTTTACAAGGCCTAGTTGCTCTAATAAAACTAGTCAACAATGATTTTGGAACTAAAACGGGAATAGCTGTTCTATGTAGGTATAGTTGTCCTGAATGCGATAATGTAGTCGAAAATGACGTATCACGTCACAATTGTCTGTTATGAGTCATTACTGAGTCATGCTTGAACACGAAAAATCGTGAAAATATATAATGTTCTCGCTGAGAATTTTGTAGTATGCTCGCAGTTACAGAGTAGTTTTTCAGTGTAAAGGTTGTATGTGTGTGTGTGTTGTTAGTCTTTTTTTAATATATATATATATATATTATATAATATATTATATATATATATATATATATATATATATTTATATATATATATATAATATATATATATATATATATATATATATATATATATTTTACAGCGCATTAATGTTAATTTATTTTGTTCAGATATATATTTAAAAAGTATGAGTAGTACCAAACGTGTTTATATAAATTCTCCGAATGTCTTTTGCTATACGTATGTGGAGAATATACTACAAAAAGTCAACGGAAACCAATCACTCAAGTTGTTTTTTAAAACGGCTTTAATAAACATTATTTTAAGTGTGCTTTGGGTGACCAGGATAAGCCATGGACCCCACACATAACAGGCATTAGATGTTATGTTAAATTACCAGTGGTTAAAAGGTGAAAAAGCGCATTGCTCTTTGGAGTGCCGATGTATTGGATTTAGCAAAGGAATCATTATACAGGATTGCTACTTTTGCTTAAAACAAATGTATTGTTGGCTTCATTTCCAAAAACTAAAGCAAACATTGCCTTTCCGACAATTAACTCAGCCAGGAGACAAGTCCCCCATAATGATGAGAACCTACCGATTCCTATAGCACCAGCTTCTTGGAAAAAATTTCCTGACTCAGATGAAGATTTGTTTTACTCTAATGCTGGAGCATCGGGTGCTGCAGATATGCCATATATCCCAGACGAATCAAATGCAACACCACACATGATTACGCAACCAGAACTAAATGATTTAGTACGAGATCTTTATTTGTAAAACAGCAAGCTGAAATCTTAGGTTCACACCTGCAGGAATGGAATTTGTTAGATCAAAAGGTTAATATTAGTATATTTAGAAATAGAAAATAGAAACAGGAATTTAGAGAAATATTTTACAAAGAGTAGCTTAATATGTTCATGTTCCGATGTTAGTGGACTTATGCGTGAGCTTGGTATTCCTTATTTAGATGGTGAATGGCGCTTATTCATAGACGCTTCAAAAACTAGCCTAAAAAGCCGTCTTATTGCATAACTCAAACAAGTTTCCTTAAATTCCGGTTGCGCATGCTGTTGGAATGAAAGAAAACCTATGAAAGTATTCCGAAATATTGAAGGCTATATAAATATTATGACCACACATGGCTTATCTGTTTGTGATCTGAAATAGTTAACTCTACTTCTTGATCTACAGGGAGGATTCACCATAACACTGTTGTTTTTTGTGTTTATGGGACAGCGGAATACTAAGCAACATTACGTAACCGAAAAACATGGAGAGAAAGAGATACAATTTACCCCGGTCCCCTGGCCAAAAGAGAATGTTAAGTATAAGCCCCTTGTAGATCCTAAGCGAGTATTTTACCACCATTACATATTAAACTTTGATTGATGAAGAATTTTGTGAATGCCATGGATAAGGAATAGATGATTTAAATTATTTATTGTGACGTTTTTTCGTGGCTTAAGACTAACGCTAAATTGAAAGAGGGCGTTTCGTCGGACCGCAGATCGACAACTACAACGTGACCCCGCTTTTGACAAGAAATTAAACCATGATCAACTATCTGCATGGAATTAATTCAAAGACGCTATTAAAGGCTGCCTTGGAAGCAAACGAGTTGAAAATAGCGATCGTATGGTAGAGAGGTTGCTAGTTAATTACAAGAACTTAGGCTGCAGAATGCTCACTTTAAAAATACATTTTTTACATTCTCATCTGACATTCTTTCCACCAAATCTTCTCGGGGCAGTAAGCGATGAATAAGGTGAAAGATCCCACCAAGATATACATACAGCAAATGGAGAAACGTTATCAGGGCAGATGTGATGAAGCTATGATGAGTGATTACTGCTGGTTTCTGAAAAGAGAAGACACTTCAGAACATAAAAGAAAAAGTAGTTATCGAAAGTTCAATGTGGCACAAATTCAGGAAAATTAAGGTAAATATATATCATTTTTATGTGGTTAATGCATTATACATACATTTTTTTACTCATTTAATTCCTTAAACTCTGTAAATTTGACTATAAAATTAATTAATTTTATAGTCAAGTTTAATAATAATAATATATCTTTGTTACAACATAGGCATATTTGGAGGTATTATACCTTAATTTTGGAAGCTTATAACTCAAAAACTATACGTGATACAAGAATTCTAAAATCATTTTCGGAATCTGCATGAAAAATACGTATAGTTTCACCTAATTTTATTTCAGTTACGAAAAATTTCCCAAAATTTGTTGAGCAGTGTAATCATATGTGTAATGTTATGTATTCTACTAATTTTCCTCTAAAAAATTCATTTAAGGATGGAACCCCATTTTTTGTTTTCGTTCACTGTTGTTTCTTCTGATTCCTACATCTTCCTTCCTTGAGTTCTTCAGTTATGGCCTCCTACAGGAATTTTACTATTTTCTTTTGGGATTGATTCCATTTGATGTTTTTTAAAACACCCCATTGAGAGATAAAACATTTAAAATCTGGTTCTCCGTACCTGAAAACATATAGACTGACACATCACATGTCAGACTATATGTCTGTTTTCATTTCCGACCTCTCCTCCGGATCTGTCTCCGATTCCTGCTCTGACTCAGGTTCCACCACCGACTCAGGCTCCGATTCCTCATAAGGTTTCTCTGTAGGGGCTACAACCTATTTGTAAATTTATTTACTTTTCTTTGAAGGGGATGGCTTAGCTAGGATTCCACTTTACGGGCCTGCACACCCCTAAGGAGGGCATAGGGTATATATACATATATTATTATATATTAATTAACCCATTTATTTATTTTTAACTTTTTTCGGTGGTGGTTTAGGAAATACCCTACTTTGTTGGCTCAGCACTCTCATAAGAGGGGGAATGAGTTATGGGAACCTGAAGCTTGTCTATGACAAGGTAATAACGACCCAAGTTGGCGTACGAATTTTGGTGAGGATAGAAACTATAAAAACTCTTTGAATTGGAGGGGTGATATATATCGCTAAAGGTTGCTAGATCTGGCCACCCGTTACGATTACTAATTAAAACTATAAATTATCCCGGTCGATTATGAAAGACTGTATCTACACAACCAGATTCCGGAGAAAATAATTTAAACGTCGTTCCGGGTATAAAAGACTGAAAATTCGAATGAAACCATCAAAAATGGACCCCCAGTTATTTAAAACCATAAAAATTACCTTCTAGGAATCCGAGCCCCCTTTTGGGGAGGCTATAGATTCGAATTAAGGTTCGAAAACAAGCCAAATTCCACCGGAGTGAGGAGAAATTCCGTTGTTAGCTGCCAACATGACAGTTCGGCACCATCCGAAAATGCCTCGTATACAGTATTAACTTCTTTGTTTCCGGTGTATGTTTCGCACCCCACCCCCAATCTGAGGAAAGTTGGAATATATAATATATATATATATATATATATATATATATATATATATTATATATTATATATATATATATATATATATTATATATATATATATATATATTATATATATATATATATATATATATATATATATATATATATATATATATATATATATATATATATATATATATATTTAAGGAAACTATCCGCCTTAAACAACTCTGTCCAAAAAGTCCTCGGACACCCCCATTAGGGAGTGTTAGAGACATCGTATCCTTTCAAATTTGGCAATCCTTTCCTATGAGGTAACTCCGTCGTAGACGAGGTTACTTGGCCGTGCACCCCCCGGAGGGGGGTGCTTGCCCTAAAAATATTAATGCCCGTAGAAGGATGAAATTTGGAGATTGCATAGAGGAGAAAAGTGTAAGTAGAGTTGTATCCCGATTCGGAGTCGGAGCCGGCACCGGTGCTGGAACCGGTGCGGTGCCGAGTTAGTAAATATTTGTATGATAATTCAATATTGTGTCCTTATATATGTTATTGAACCCGTAGATCTCGAAAATATGGGTTTCAATTTCGTAAAGGGTGTCTGGGGACCCCCAGAGGGGTTTTCCCAGTAGAAATGGATGGAATGCATAAGAGAATTGGAAAAAGAAGTCGGAGTCGGAGTCGGAGTCGGAGTCAGAGAAAGAAGGAGTCTGAGAAGGAGTCGGAGTCAGAGGACTCGGATTCGGTACCTGCACCTGTGCTGGAGCCGGTGCGGTGCTGAATTAATAAATATTCGTTTTGTCCCATATTGGTATCAAAATATATGTTTATAAGGTCGTATAATTTGAATATGATAGTTGTAAGTTCGTAAAGGGTGCCTGGAGACCCCACGGAGGGGGAGTGGGTCCCAAGAAGAAATGCACGGAACGAAAAAACATAAGAAGATGAAGGAAGGAAGAATGAGGAAGGAGGAAGGATGGAGTCAGAGTTGGTACCGGCACCGGTGCTGGAGCCGGTGCGTTGCTGAGTTATTAAACATTCATTTAGCCCCAAATTTGTATCAATGTATATGTTTAGAAGATCGTAGATCTCAAATATGGGGGGATTCAAGTTTCTAATAGATGTCTAGGGACCCAAACTGAAATAAAAGAAGAAAGGCATGGAATGCAAAACAGAAGAGGAAGGATAAATAGGACTGGAGGAAAAGCACGGATGCATCTTTCAAAGATAACCCGTTTTCTAAAGGTTGAAGACTGACATTTCTATTTCCAAATCTCGCTTTTGTTTTATTAACAACTAAAATATATTTTTTCCCTAAGTTGAAACATGCGAATATTGTTTGCTATTTTTATTTTAAATGTTTCATTTTACATTTATTCTTTGTGTTAATTTAAATTTTTTATTTATTTTCAAATTTTTATTATTTTTTATCTAATTTTTATTTTATTTGCTTAAAACATTTTGTTTATAATAAAAAGTTTATGCTTTTCATGTTTATAACTTAAAAAAATTTTGCGTTTTTACACAGCCTAAAGCAGTAAACAAGTAAATCAAACCAGCATACCCCACCCCACCCATGATCTATTGATCCATGGATCTATTGATCTATTAATCTATTGATCTATTGATCCAAGTCATATTTTGTATAACATAACACAAAACTTTTATTCATTTATATTTTATTTGGTTTAAAATTATATTTTTTACCAAAATTAACTTTTTATATTTAAAACTTAAAAAATTTTTGATTTTGCGACTTTTTTTTTTAACACTTAAAAAATTTGCGATTTTACACAAAACCCTTTTAAAAAAGCAGTAAATCAGTAAATCAGTAAATCAAACTATAAATACATAAAACATATAAGTTTATTTTAAATATACTAATTCATCTAATTAGGGGACAGGATTCAGCATAAATTGGGCATGTTCTATATATCTCTAGAGAGATTCAACTCCCTCTGAAAGGATGTAAGTATAAATGCATTCTGCAGCACTAATCCATTCATTTGCATATTCAGATTCAGCAACACGCATTCTCTCATGCAAGAGAGAAGTAAACTTTTCCAAGTTGCTAGTTATTAGTATACTCCTGTATACACCATTATACAGTAAACCACAGGTTTCAGTGTAAATATCGTGATTATCCCATGAGTTATATGTATTAAGTCCTCAAGTATATCAAAGTCGTCAAGATGGGATGTTTAATTCATTTCTATCATTTTAACCGGAGAGGACTGGTAGATATTTTCAGCATGAACGTAATCTGTGAACCCAGTACATTGCACACAGAATGTCGCACTTATTCATGGCTTCCAATATGTGGACGCATACATCAAGGCTTTGTTAAATATTTGGTCACCACGATTATTAAAGAGAAAACAACCTCTATTTCGTCTGTGTCAAAGAACTTCTCACACTGTTCTCCACCCACTACATATTTTTACTATGAGTCGATGCATCGATGCACACACTTAGCCTTATACCCACGCTCCTGCAATATCAATATCTTGATGAATTCTTCAAAAGAAATGATAAAGATCCATTTATTTGCACCTCCGCGGCGGGAAAACATGCAATTAATCGGACTCCATTCGGTTTACGCGGGAGAAAAAATGGAATAAACTAGACACCATCAGAGAGGGTGAATCCCAAACAATTATGATGGCCCCTCTGTAATTGCAAAAGATACTTCAACCACCAAAAAAGTCCTGTAGGGGTTCGAGAGAGTATAGAGACGTAAGACCCGTACCAACTACTATTAGAAAAATTGGTCTACGCTTGTATATTGAGAGTAGGGAGGCGGAGCTTGGGTGTTAAATGTCAGCATGCCCCCAAATCGTAAAAATGATTAAGTACGATTTTTTGGTCTTTCACGACGCCAATCATGTAAGGCAAGAGGCTGAAAACCTGCAAAGAATGGGACTATGAAAGATAACAGAGATCTAAATCCTATTATCACATTCAAAAGTCCATGTAATCTCGCCTATAACAAAGCAACAGGCATAGAATACTAACAACAGACAACAAAACACAAAGCAAAGCAACAACAACACAACGACAAACAACAACAACAACAACAACAACAAACGACAAACGACAACGACAACGACAACGACAAACGACAACGACAACGAACAAAACGACAACGACAACGAACAACGACAGATCGACAACTGAGATCAAACTGACACAACGACAATCGACACACAGGACAAAGGAATCGAGAACAAGACAACAACGAATCACAGAGGAACTCAACCCAACACCAATAGATAGACGCGCGTTCCTATCGCGTAACGGTATTACGAGAGCACCCCTTGATGTTCGGCAACTATTGGAACCCAATCGATTGTTGAACCTTCATAGCGTAACAGTGATAGGTTTTCACCAGTTCGAACCCTCAATCGAAAATATTACAACGGGCATTGCTTAAAATAAAGAACGAATTAACATACATCTAACGATGTTGACAGTATCTTGAGGACTTAATACATAGCACATGGTGTAAATCTATGATATTTCAATAAAACACATGAAACATGTGGTTTCCCGTCATAATACAGTATAAACAGGACGATGCGTTACATACTATCATTTTGGAAAAGTCTTACTATCTCATCCTTGTATGAGGAATGAGACTGCGCTTGAATCAAAATATTGCCCGAAAAATGGTTTGTGTTGCTGAATGCATTTATACTATACATCTTATCCAAAGGATGTTGGAGATACTTTAGACCGAGATATATGAACGTACCCAATTGATATTCCTATGTTTTCGCTGAATCAGATGAATTAATATATTTAAAATAAACTATATTTTTTAAATGTATTTAACATGTTTTTATTTATTTTATATAAAGCTCTTTTCACTGAAAATTATATGTTATTATAAAAAGTGAAAACTTGTTTTACTTCCCTCGTATGTTCGATTTTATTGACTACATTGAATGATGATGGCTGTTATACCTCGTTGTTGTAATTGTGTGCTGTGTGTGTGTGTGTGTGTGTGATGTGTGTGTGTGTGTGTGTGTGTGTGTGTGTGTGTGTGGGTGTGTGTGTGTGTAATGTGTGTGTATGTGTGTGTGTGGTGTGTGTTTGTGTGTGTTGTGTGTGTGGTGTGGCTGTGTGTGTGTAGTGAGTGTGGGTGTGGGTGTGTATGTGAGTGTGGGTGTGTGGTGTGTGTGTGTGTGTGTGTATCCATGTTAGTTCTTTTACTGGTTTAAGTGGTTGGAATGCTTTGTTAATTGTTGGCAAGTTTATTCTTGCTTAGGAATGTGTCAGGTTTGTCTTTGTACATTATATTCTTAGTTCTGGTAAATGTTATGTTGACTTTATTATTATGAAAACTTTGTTACGTTAGCATACTTTCGCTGGTCTGTAAGATAATTACACAAGGTTATGTTAAGTTTTGTTATTACCATGTTAATGTAAAATTACATTGTTTGTTTGACATGCTTGAACAAGTGTGAATAAGTTACGTTTGGGATTTCTTGATCTCACAGCTCATACACACCTTACACAGGCTGTTAAAGATAAGGAAACTTTGTCTAATCGTAGCAGTTTAATTCCTGTTTAAGATGTGGGCAGACACAACGGGTTTTTGTCGTTGGAGGTTATATTCATAGTTCAGACACTGAAAAAAATGCCAACACAAAAAGGTAACAACTATTATCAATACAACAACAACGAGAGCAGAACAGACAACCAAACTATCTCTGTTATGAAGCACATCATAATAAGCTTACGAATACGTACACGTAAAACAACAATGAAAGATTAGAGAGCGTTTTAGTAACTAGAATAACATAGATCTATCCAAAAACATATAAGCTCTAATACTGAGAAAACGAAATGGTGTATAATAATAATAATCAATAATAATAAAAATTACATAATATATATAAAACTAAATAGAAGTATAGGATTATATGAAGGAGAGTAGGAATTTAATAATATGATATGATGTAATTGGAGAGAATAGATAAGTGAGTATTATATGAGAGTATTATTAAATGATAGTATTTAATCTTAAGAGTCACTCTTTGCGGTATGTAAAACGTATTTAGTAAAGTATAACATAAAGTGTAAGAAATTTATTTATTTTTATATTTTATTTATTTATTTTTATATTTCTTGATAGT
>JABUQX010014791.1:17500-19999 GCA_015478945.1 Trachelipus rathkii
TTAATATTATATAATTATATATATATATTATATAAATTTAAATATATATATATGCTTTACACGTATTAATGGCACCGTGTAAAATTATATAATATATAATACTATATATATAATATATATTATAAATATATATAACTATATATATAGTATAATGAAATATATATATATTATAAACTATATATTAATAGATATATATATATATATACACGGTGCATAAAACGTTAAAGCATATATATAATATAATATACTATTATAATATTTTAATTAATATATATATTATAATATATATGTCTAACTAATCAGATATATAACAATAGACGCCAATATTAACAAAAATTTATCATAACCTTGACGTTTAGCTTTAACTTATGTAAGTAAATTTATCCAGACATGGAGGCGAAAAGGCGAAGGTTGATAAAAGTTCTTACTTCAACTTTGAGAGAATCCGAATTAGTTATGGAAGGGCTTCACTAGGTTTGCTGCAAAGTTTTCCAAACATTGGAGAAAAAAGAGTTGAAAAATAGTTGAGGGTGAAGAAGCTTTTTAACTTTACAATCAAAACCTTCGTCCGAGAAATTCACCACCTAGTTACCCAGACACATGCTAACATAAAACCATAGCCATCACCTCGATAATGTTTGGCAATTAGATTTAACGGAAATGATTAAATACAAATTTTTAATGAAATAAGAGGCATTTTTCTCAATTATATTAACTTGAGTGTTTTTACTAATTTCTAGACGTATACTCTAGATACTTATGGAGACTAAATAAGACTCTTAAAAAAAGGATATTTACAATAAGACTATAAAAAAATCAGATTACATACCTAACTAAAGTTGGCATCGGAACCTCCAATGAGACAAATTATAAAGGGAGTGATGATAGATCTAAATTGCGAATACACTAAATATGAAACAACGAGACTTAATGGCCACGGATAAATGGGGTAGGGCGAATTTCTAGGGTAAGAGTTTCAGGAAATATTACTGAATACGACAAATTTTATCCAAAGACGAAGGAAATACTAGGGATTTTTTAAATAAACATATTTCTCTGCGCGCATGAAAATAGCTTTATAGTTGAAGAGAGTTAGGCGTACAGATTAAAGAGCGCATGCATAGATCTTTTAACATAAATAATGTTTTTTTTTGAATAAAATTTCCATTGTAAAGTAAATAATAGTTTTATTAGTGCTTGGTATAATAGATTCTAATGAAGCAGTAAATCAAACCTTCACCAATCCTATAACTACTCATACTCGACGTACCTCGTTTTTAAGGACCCTTTACTATTGACAGCCACCACCTGATAACCGCTCGACCATGGAACCTAATTGGTGGCCTTATTCTTTAAACTAAGATTCTTTTTTGTTCATTGAGAATATACAAAGGTGTGACAAACCTCCACAACAGATATCACGTGTGGCCAAACCTTCTTAGAAAATGCTGGAGACAGCAAACCATATCGGGATGATTCTTCCTTTCCAGTCAGAACCAAAGAGTGGTGTTAAAAATAAAAAAATTGATGTATTTGATAATGTCAGATCGAACACCTTGGAAAAAATAGGTAAAGCGCTAGGGACCATTGGGTCTATTTTATGATACTAATTGATTCAATTTAGCAAGAATTTTACCTAATTTAACATACTGACGCACAAAGAATGAATTGTTGTCATTAGCTAACTACCAAGCGTTTACAGTCGAGATGGGGAAGACTTGAATCATAGCATAACCGTTAACAACTAAAGATAACAGGTATCGTCAAACGGACAAGCCTGAACGACCAACATTAACGGGCGTCCGGATTAGAATGAGTAAGCTGCTAAAAGACAAGTTAGCGAGATGAAGTGTTTTTCATAACTTAGTAACTAAACATTGATAAGGCACGAGTAGCGGAGAGAGACGTAACCTAGGAATGTGGTCTACTTATAGAGAAAGAGAGTGAAAAATTGTTCTTTCCCCGTCCCTATCTTTTTTTCTCAAGACTAAACATCCTCCTCACATCGTCACTTATTACTTAAGTTTACTATTAACATAGTGGAGACATTTAGCTAAAAATTATTTATCATAGACACTTAACCATAATTATCAATTAATCTAGACTTTTAACAAGTGTAAAAGCGAATGATGAAATGCTAATAGTCGTAAATAATCAACGTTTTTATCTTTAAGCCGTCAATATAAGCTAGCATTCCTTTTATTAATCTGAACTTTCGAGTAGTAATAATCAATCCGTATATTAACGACAAACCTATCTACATAACATCCGTATTGAATAAAGACTTGCTATACATGGAACACAAGTTCTGGACTTATACGGAAGGTAAAGTAGCTAACAGTGGCAGTAACAACGTCATATCTATTCTTCTCGCATTATTTTCCTACATAAGTATCAGCAAGCTATGTAGTAATTATGCTACAAACCTTAACAAAGTGTTCACAATCCTATTCAAAGATGCACATCAATCACTTTTGAAGCTAATGAATTGATACTAAT
>JABUQX010014792.1:0-20000 GCA_015478945.1 Trachelipus rathkii
GAGACCTCATTTTCCATTGCTCCCAATTTTTTAAAGGGACCATGCTCCTAATGAAAAAGTGGACTGTACGTACCCCTAAATCAAGATGCACGCACAGGGACTATTTTATTGCCTTCTTTATGTTAAGGGAGGGAGGGGGCAGAATATTTTGGCCCACGGATGAGGCTGCACCTGTATTTATACAGATATATTTGAAGAAGAACTTGCTTGACCAATTTCCTCATCCGCGAATAATGTTGAAGGACGACTATCTTATGAAAAGCCACCGGACACGTTTCTACTATTTTGAAAGCATAGAGCCGTTATTTGGGATTTTTGAACACATTTGCCGCATGGGTAACTAAGTCCATACCTCTTGGCAGGACACTTATTAGCGAAATGCTTGCTACTTGAGCAGCTTAAGCACATGCGCAGCTCTTTACAGCGATCTCTCCTGCTTTCAGGAGAAGAATATACTTCAAAAGAAATCATGCGATGATTTCGGTTGCAAAATTACATTTCGAAACTCAAATTATTTAGAGATTTTAATATAACAAATCTCCCCAACCCCCATTATTCTTATTGAACAAATATTTTAATTTAAATTTGATTAAAATGATTTACAAATATCCTCTTTTATAAGGAAACAATAAAAGCTGACGATTTAGCTGTTTATGCTCAAAAGGAGAAGGAGCACGATTACGGTCAAATCCCTTTTTAGGGGCCGTTTTATTTTTTCCCCTCCCCTTCATGACTTGATTATTTTACGGTAATGCTCCAAGATTACATTAACAGAGGTATATTCATCACTGTGGTGATTAATTTGAGCTCGGAAATAAGCCAGTGGAAGTTTTGTCCACGATTATCATGACCATGAGCTTACAGCCCGCCGAAGGATCTTCAAAGAAATCGAGTCCAAACTCCTTGAGCTCATGAATATATGCTCTCACTTCCGACATTAAATATACGAATATGTTCAGGATTATTTTCTAAAATAGGCGCAGAATCGATCTTCACGGAAAAAAGCGAATCATTATATACGGATTGTCTAAGAAGGACTTTTTAATATTTCGAACAGCGACTTCTAAATTGGATCGACATTAGTTAAATGCTCAAATACTGCAATTGCCTGACAACAGTGATTTCAAATACTGCAATTTTGCAGCGCTAGAAATGTCTTTTCTGGCACCGTAAACATTTTGAAAAAACAGAAGGAACGAGCGGAAAGAATGACGATCCCCTTCATCCCTGAACTCTTAACAATTTATTGCAGGAATTTTTATTCCTGTTTAAGACTACGCAGGCTGAATATGTTTATGATCTATATTCTGCATCTCTTGACGATGATATTCCGTTTACATGAGAGCCTGTTTAAAAGTGCAGTCGATGCGTGACGGAGAAGAGATGTGAAACTTAAAGTGGTGTCATACGCGATATTTTTTTCTTCTGTATCGGTACTGTACCATTCGATTATTTCTTTCAGTTCAAAAATTGACGCAGTCATACTGAAGAATGGATCCGATTTTGTGATTTACCTTTCGATCAGAGCACTCGAAATTTTACTTCATTCCAACTTTGATGATTCCTTCATTTTAAGGGAGACGAATGCACTATCTTCATCGACTTCGGGCAGAAAAGATCAGAAGATTTTTGAAAAGGAGGCGTGTTTTGCCTTCTGTTTAATCACTGACTCTCCAGTTCTAATAGGGGATACTTTTGATTTAACCTCTTCGTGAGTTCGACAATTCTTCTGGAGAGAGAAGGAGATGTTATTGTCTCCCTCCCCAAATTCTTCAATACACCTGTCTCTTCAACTCAGCATGATAATTTACGAGAGGACCCGTTCTTTCAAAAAGAGGAAATCCTTTTTTAAATCAGACAGTGTGGGTATGTTAAGAGCGGGTCGAAGTACGAGTACCGTTCCACTACAAGATTGAATTACATGTTCCAGGCGTTCTGACAGATCTTTGAATATTTGAAGGTATGGGGAGCTCGGATTTCTGTTATGATTTTGACAGCTTTCGGCGAAAAATTCTTCCCAAGATTTTCATTATTGGGAAGGTGTCACAAAGAAGATAATACAGGCCCGGAAGGCACGTACCTATGACAAGATTTTTAGGGCACTGCCCCGAATGCAATTTACCGTTTTAAAATGCTTCCAGAAGATACTTATATTCTCTCCTTAAAATAAGGAAATAAATTCAAAATTTAGAAGAGGTTAGAATTTGATGCTCTGATCGAAGAAGTCATTACAAAGTCTTCCATTCTTCAGTATGACTCGTTATTTAGCTATGAAGAAATAATTCGCAATCGGTACAGTATCGTACTCAGAATATGGAAAAAACTAATGCTGGCGTAGGAACTCGTGTTTGTTCACATTCTCCTCTCCCGTCTGCGCAGTACTGCAGCATATAGACTCTGATTGGATCCGGATTATCTTGTCAAGAGATTGCAGATATAATCAAATCTTAATGTTCTAAACAGGACGAAAATTTCCCTATTAATTATTCGACCTTTAAGTTTTAGCGATGGTCTGATCTCCGTTTTGTCCTTCTGTCCTTTCACAAATATTCTTCATCTTATCTGTCCTTTATTTTGTCTTTTCCATCATGATAATTATGAAGATTAAAGTTGTCAAGCGAGGCCCCAAGGCATCATCCAGCATCTGTCTTTTGCTGTTAGGTGGAATGCTTTCAAAATTTAAAAAGTTCACGAAGGACGAACCGTATGATAATTGCTTCGATTTTCAATAAGATTGATTATGTCCCATTTTAGAAAATAATTCAACAAATATTTGAGTATTCCTGTGGGAAGTGAGAGCATATGTTCATGAGCTCAGAGTTTGGACTCGATTTTTTTGAAGATCCTTCGGCGGGCTGTAACCTCATGGATCATATATGGGACACTCTTCCAACTGGCTTTTTTCACGAGCTCAAATTAATCACCACAGATGATATCCTTCCGTAATGTAATTTTGGAGCATTACGGTAAAATAATCAAGTCTATGGAAAATGGAAAACAAAAAAATAAATTGGCCCCACAAAAGGGTTTTGGGAGTAAATCGACGAATTCTTCAGCTTATAACGCTTCATCCTCTGAAGAAGATTGCTTGAAATCTTCCACATTTAAAAGCGAAACCGAAAGTAGTCAAAAAAGTGGGGGGTTTAAGAAATCCTCTAATCCATTTATGTCAAAATGTAAATTTTGCGACAGATATCATCGTATAATATTTTGCGAAATATATTCATCTGAAAAGAAATCACTTTAAGGAACTGCACATGTGTTTCAGCTGATCAAGCATCAAGTATTTCACAAATAAATGTCCTGCCAAAAGACACGAACTTAGTCATCCATGCGGTAAATGTGGCAAAAATCCTACTTAACAGCTCTTTGCTTCAAAATAATCGAAACGAGTCCGGCGGCTTTTAGAAAATAGTCCCCCATTAACATCAGCCGCGGATGAGGTAAATAGTGAAGCCGAAGGCTCTTCAGATAATATATGTATACATACAGGTACACCCTCATCCGTAGCCCAAAATATTTTACCCCTCTCCCTTAATATCAAGAATTGCAATAAAATATTCCCTGTACGTGTGTTACTTGACTTGGGCAGTCAATCCATGTATTTTCATAGGAGTGTCCTTAAAATAATTAGGGATCGATGAATATAATCTTCCAATCCACCAGAGCTCCATAGAAAACTTTTTGGGAAAAAAATTGGATCTTTGCTTGGTCTTTTAAATTTAGAGATGGCATTTGTTGTGGGAAATAATTCCAGCCTACTGTAAACATCGATACCTGAATTGGATTTGGCTTTTATGTAAAGGCTGATGGGGCTATGAAAAATGTACCAAATGGTTTCAAAGTGGAGATAGTCACTTATCAAAAAACAGGTTCGACCGGTTCAAATATTCGATGGGGCTGGCATCGATGCTTCTTCAGTTAATTTCCTGTTTACTACCGCTGAGTTCTCTGAGCCGAGGTTGAAGTACCAGAACTGGCATATTTAGAACTCAGCTCGGGTAACGCCCATAGAGGTTTTTGATAAAGGTGTATTGAATGAACATCGTTGGTGAGTGAGTACATATACTCGTTTGAACTGGTGGTGTAGGGAGGGAGTGATATTGTTAGCATCGTCCAATGATCTGACACTATGCCAATGAAGTGAAATAAAGATTCTTTCCATGATACGAGGCAAAGTCCTCGCAAATTGTCTTGAATAATGACAATCCCGTGTGCTTGCCTTTCTGTCTCAGCGCTCATCATATATATACTCTAACAGAACGACTAATATGAGTGTGTACCTCTCAGTTTCATGAGACGTGTTGTCAGCGGGCTTCCCTCCTATATATATGTGTGTGTCTTCTACAATAAGTACTACTACTCATCTCTAATCTGTATTCAATGATCCAGTAACGATGCCGGATGATAAGATTTCGTCTCTGACTGATCCACAGTGCTATCTGCTTTCCTCAGACTCAGACGAGTGTACATTCCACAATGCATAGCGACTCTCATCTGCCCGCAGCTCTCACATCCAATGTAGATCTCCATGTCTTGCCGCGAGCGCGCGTTGTCGCTATAGACAGTCAGGCACTCGAAACGATTAAAAAATCGTTGGAACGATTGAATAACATGCATTCTAGATGAATGTCATCTACTAAGGTCAATGACCACACGAATACTTAAAGGTGTAAATGAGTATGAAAATTTTTTCCTTCGGCTGAGAGGAGCCTATCTTTGAAAACCACGCAACTGGTTAGGTGTGGTCAACACCCACGATGCTTAAAAGGCCTGAAAAATTCCACCTGGGTCTTTTGGATAAATTGGTGAAGCGCGGGTACCGAAATGCAAAATTATTGAATACTTTATGCAGACTATGCATTCCGTGTCAAAAACATTTTGGATAGACGGTACGCTCTGATCTGTTCACCAGAAGCCTTGGAGCGAATATTTGTAAGAGTGCGCTTGATGCTAGATGCTTACACTGTATGGTGAGCATTCTTATGATTAACTTGGAGAGGTGGTGGCTTTGACAGCAAGATGGGTTAATTACATCATAATTGTAATAATTGCCATCTTGACAAACAACCCTTGCTCCTTATGAGATTATTTTCATCCAATTGACAAGTTCAGATTTATTTACCAGTCCGGAACTTGGCCTGTTGAAAGGAAGGATTATTTTTACTCTTTTTCTAATAAGTTCTCTCGAGAACGATCTTTCTGCATTGTCGAAGGCAATACAGACGGCTTTAAATCATGATTATTTGTCACACTTCTTACAATGCTCCAAACTGGAATAATAAAGCAACTTGTGCAAATTTGAATTTTGGACACAATCTACTACAGGAGGTTCATTACCACCTTGAACAACAGCAAAACTGGAGATGCTGATGTCCAGTTCAGCTAGTCGCCTGAACGTATTATATGGTGAATCTCGGAAGCTAGCCCTTAATGAAGACCAAGTCTAGACGTAAATATGAGAGCCGTCGCAACATGTCTTCTAAGCTAGCTACGTCGCATCTCTCTCATGCATTGATGCTATCCGCAGTAAGATACTCACTCCGCTACTAGCTTCCTTTTGCTCTGGCCATTTATCAGCTCAGTCTAATTTTTACCTCAATCACATAGCCATGGTTGCGCCATCTCTGGACGTCCTCTCTTCTGGCCGTATTATCTGATTTCGCGCGGTCTAGTCGCTGGCCAAGATCTCGCAGCATCCTCTGTTCTGCCAATGGAACGCTCGCGCCCCCATCCGACCTCCACCATTCACGGATTAGATCCGCGACTTAGGCGCTGAGCTCAGTATGCTAATATATGGAAATACACGCATATTTCGCTCCTTTCTTATGTGGCTAGTGTGCACATAGACCTCGATATGCCAGTTGCGCTCACGCGTCGTGCTACACTACCATGTCGCGAGGATCACGACATACGGCACAATCCGTATAACAAACTTGTGTCCTAAGGACCTTCGTGATCGCTTAGCTGGCCTAATACTGCGGACTTAACAGAATTGCACCTCTCGCCTATCCGCTGCTTATCTGATTGTGCTGTAATCACTTGAAACGTCATCCATAGCTCCTCTCTTCATGGCTCTTGCACTTCCTCGCTGCGCCCTCTCTCTAGCTCACTGCGGCCGCAGACTGATTAATCCGACAGTCCCGCTACCCGCACGTACTAAAATCAGATGCAACCGACACGCTTTCCGGGTCAGTCCAAATAACTAGCTCTACACTCTCGAGCGTTGGTAGCCGCTCGCCTTGGCCTCGCGCCTCCCAACGTGTCGCCTTCAGCTCGCCCGTCCACTCGCGGGCCATCACTTTATCCCCGCATCCTCCGAAGCAGACATCAAAGCGTACATCCGCCCCTGCAGCGATAACATTCTTCATCCTGTGAGCAACTCGCCTTATCGTATCTCATCACATGTATGCTGAAGAATGTAGCACTATCCCTCCATACGCCGCAGCTCAGGAATTTATCTTCTGTCTTGAGTAAGCAGAAGAAGAGAATTTAGGATCTCATATCGCATCAATCAACTTTACCTACGTAGTATGAGAAGTGACAGCTCATGGTGACGAATATCTGCACACGGTTCTTCACGGAATATTTGTTTAATTTGGCACTATTTTGGATCCAATGAAGAGTTATCTGCGAGTGGAGATATGTATCATCCTTGAACAATTCCCGACAGTCCACTCAACATTTGTGGTAGCACTTTAATGCTAAAACCAAGACAATAACTCACAGAGAGCGTTTTTCCTTTTGCAGGAGCGATTTTCCCCTTGACCAAAGAAGATTTGGACCTCCTCCCGTGACCGGACATATACCACGAAGCCATAAGAAACAGTGCTTGCACATCGCAGAATATATGAATACTTATAAATCAGATACTTGATCATTGAAAGATCTCCTAAAAGAGAGCCCCTTCAGAGAGTTAGCGTCTGCTTCAACTTCTCCCCAAGACATTTTTTGATTGGCGCAAGTAGAATTCAGTGTCGTATTGTGCCAGCGATTTCTATATCGTCCCACGGCCATGTCCTTCCGCCAAGTTTTCTTCATAGAAGACGGCGCCTCGAACGGTTAGGGGAGGTTAAGGCATAGGTGATCGAATACTTTTAAGATCTCCACAGGAGCTGTCTCTTGGTAGAGACGATACTGTAATGAAAAGTCATAAGACTTCAAGACTATCCGGATCATTTGGAACGGTTTATTATTTATAAATTACCACCTAAAAACTTCTCTTTCAATCACTTTGATGAGTGCAAGACGTTTGGCCTCTTGATTGACAATATTTCATTGAGCTCGGACATTGGAGTTCCAGGAGCACAAGTTTAACAATCGTTAATCTCGGTGGGATATATATATATATAATACACGTCAAGGAAGGCATAGCATCTCCAAATCTAGGAAGGTCACGAGCCGCACTTCGAATAATATTTCAATACTTAGTCAAGGCAAGCCTTACGACCAGGTAAGCCATCATACTCTCTCTCTCTTCTCTGTGAGTGCGTGCAAGAGCAGGTGGTATGATTGATTAAAACTGCTCAATACTCTCTTGAAACCAGGAGTTGCGGTGGTACCTTCGTTCGGAATTTACCTTCATGGCAATCTCTCTTAGATTGCAACTCATGTGACTCAATGCGAACCCTCGTGCCTCGTCATATATACAACTTGACTATCAGCAGACTCTAATTTCATTGAGGGTTTCCCTGAGGCCCATCAAGTCAAATCAGGACTCAGTGGTGGGTACTCGTGTATAGTCGGCTGTGTCTAACGTAGGAAGGTACGGTTCATACAGAATTGTTACATGTTTGGGGACGTTCCTGGACAGATCTTTAAATTGACGGTATATGTATGGGGAGACTCTCCGATTTCTGTCATTGATTTTTGACAGCTTTCGGCGAAGAATTCTTCCCAAAGATTTTTTCATTCTGGGAACGGTGACAAAATAGGATGTACGGACCCAAAGGCACGTACCCATGACAAGTTTTTAGGGCACTGCCCCGAATGCATTTTTAAGGTTTTAAAATGCTTTAATAAGAAGAGCATCGATGCCAGCAGCCCAACTCGACTATTTGAAACGATAAGCTTTAGAGATCTCAATCGATGCATTATTTTGACGAAGCTGTGCTATACTGGCACTTTCTCAGCGAAAACTCGCTTTTGTGTAAATATTTGTATCATAGCCTCCTGGTGCAGGCCGAGTTACTATGTAAAAAAGACGATATCAATTCCTTACAGTTTGATCTGATGTTTTAAGGATAGGCTGGAATTAAGCTAGGGTTGCGCTCACACAAAACAATACTGGCCCATCTCTAAATTTAAAGAGCGCAGAAAAGGATGATTGAAGAGATAAAGTTTGAGCCCTCCAGAAATGTTTTTCAATGCGTAAGCTTCTGGATGACTAAGGTGAAGAATCTATTTTCACCTTTAGCAGGGTGCACTCCCAATTTTTTATACTGGCGATATCTCTGATGGAAAAATATGTATGGAAATCGGGAACTAACCTTAGGAATCGAGAGAGCCACACCGTACGACATAAACTGTTTTATTTTTATGCGCCTTTTGATATATAAGCGGAGAAGATTCGGCAGGAATAGTTTGGACCCATGGTTATCCATGGAAGCTGGACTCGCTGCGCTGCAATTCCCAGCTGTATTTATACAGATATTTGGAAGGACGCCACTGGCTTTGAATCTGTTTCCCTCTTCATCTTTCCGACTGATATTGTGACGGACCAACCACGACATACCTCTTCTGCAAAGCCATCGCCTCTGGGACATTGCGTTAGTTCTACACATATTTTGCAAAACGCCAAACGAACGCCTGTTATGTTGGATTTTTGACCACAGCTTTGCCGTATGGGTACCTAATCCATACTCTTGGCGCGTGACATTTGACATTAAAGCATAAATTGGATTTTGCTTCCTTGAGCAGCTCAGCAATAGCGAGCAGCTCCTCTTACAGCCGATCTCTCTGCTTTCAGGAGATAGAAATATACTTCCGCAAGAGAAATGAAGATCTGGAATGTTTCTGTTGCAATAACCCTTGAGCACTTTCGAATAATGATTTATGTAAGAATTTTTTTAAAGAATCTCAACATCGTCCGTCCCCTATTAATATGGCTGCGTTTCCTGTTCGATCTTCTGATGAGTGAAGATTATCACAATTTCCTCTTTAGAGTGAAGCGTTCATATATAGTATACACTCTCTTCTCGACTCCAAATAGGGCAGCTTTACAGATATACGGTCAGATCCCTTTTTAGCGGTCGCAGATTTAGGTTTTTCCCTCCTTCTCCAACCTCGTCACTTCGTTATACCTTAACCCTCTCATCCAAGATGTACTATATAACGGAAGAATAATTCATCTGATGTGATTAATTTGAGCTTCTACGAAGAAAACCAGTGTATTGAAGTTATGGTTCACGATCTATATGTATACCGGACATCGAGCTTACAGCCCGCGAAGGCTGTTCAAGAAATCGATGTCATAACTCCTTGGAGCTCCAATGAAATCATGATGCATCTGCACATGATCAGGCAGGAATATACCGAATTGTTCAGAATTATTCTTGTATAATAGACTCAGAATCGATATAATGTATGAAACACGAGAATCAATATTAATGATTCGTCTAAGTAAAGGCTCTTTAATATTACGAAAGCGACTTTCAAATTGGAGTCGATATTAATTAAATGCTCAATATCTTTGAGCCTGATAACAATGACTTTATAATACTGCACATTTAATGCACAGGCCTAATCTTTTCTGGCCCCATAAACATTTTGAAAGGATAGAATAAACGAGCGGAAAGAATGCCGGTCCCCCTCACCCCTGAACTCTTGACACTTTATTGCAGGAATTTTTACTTCCTGTTTTGATGCATGAATATTTTTGATTATATTCTGCATCTCTTGACGTGATATTCCGTCTTCCTGAGAGCTTCAACCGCTCTCGGCAGTTATGTAGCAGCCGGAGAAGAGATGGTGTACTAAAACGCTCACCGTGTGTATACGCCAATGATTATATAATTTCTCTCATATCTGTGAGTACCGATATTCAGCACTTATTTCATTATCAAAAATAGTACGAGTCATTACCGTAAGGATATGCGATGGATTTGTTTTTATGTACTTGCTTGTACTCCTCATCAGAGGTATCAAGTTTTTACTTCTTGTAATTGACTTTTAATTTCCTTCCAATTTTCGAGGAGACCATATATTATCTTCATGCGCTTTGCTTGGTGACCAGAAAGATCGTAGAGACTTTGAAAGGCCCGTAGTGTGTTATTTTTCCTTTAGTGCAAACTCTCGTCTGTCGTAAATATCTTTAGATAGCGTGGAAGTTTGATTTAACACTTATTTCGTTCGAGTCGTGCTTGACTAATTCTTGCTGGAGTTATGGTGTTCATTTATTGTCCTTACCAACTTTGACTACGTATTTTGACGAAGAGAGTCTGTCTTACCAAAAAGAGCTTTTTTATATAAATGAAAACAGTTTGAAACCGCTCAATAAAAAAGATAAAAAAAAAAAGAAAAAAAAAAAATCGCCAGCGTACACATCTTATCCGATCCGAACTAACTTAGTGCAATCCACCACGTCTAAACATATTACCGACCATAGAATATCATTCTTAACTTTACATATGATAAAGCTATAGAAGTTTAAGACCCTTTCCTCACGTTAATGAGAAACGGGTCCCTTCTCATTCAAGCCATTATCCGGAATTAAAGATCCATCTTGTCAGCCTTAATGTCTCTTGGAGATATCCCTCTTATTGCCACAGCTGACGAAATAAGAAACCCATCCAAAGGCACTATTTATGCTCCCGTGTAGAAAAACGAAGGCTGCTTTCATTCTAAGCCATCTCCAACAGAAATTTCCTATTGCAGATGTCTAAAGGTTTTCCCCATGTCGTGATTCGCCTGACACCCCAAATTCTCGTTTGCTGCTGACCCTTAGAACCCCTTTTCCACATACAAAGGTGAAAATAGGGATCACAAGCTACAGTGTTCATCCGTTTATTCACCCACACAGACGTTGCTTTAGGTGCCAGCGGTTTGGCCATACCCAAAAATACTGTAGGGGCTCTCGTAACATCTGTGCGGTTTTCTGGGAAGAATTTCAAACTCCTGACCAGAAACAAAAGATTAGGCACCAAACCAAGGATTATTCGCTAAAATATAAAACATTTGAATTTCTAAAGGACACATCAAACCCGATGAAAAAGCGTAACTCAGAAGACAACTAGATGCTGGTCTATTCCCGAGACAAATGCATCGAATCAAGATTGTGCCCAACCAACCACAGCTATCGAACAACCTACCAACCAACCCTTAGATAGCTTTCTGGATTATTCCAGCTCTTTCAAATCCTTCCCTAACTTCTTTCAAATTTTCTGTCACAGCACTCTCTAATGAATTCTATACCTTACCAAATCAAATGGATTCCAGTCTCAAATGGAGCTTCTAGCACTTCTGAGAGAGGTGAATGGAAAACTGCTCAACGCAAACACCGAAAATGCTCTAAGCATTCTGATGCAGCCGCCGTCATGAAAAAGGATCCAGAGGTCTCCTATCCTCACACAGATTGTCCAGCCTTTCAAAGTCACCCACCTAAAAAAAGATCATTGACAAAGCCTTCAGCCCTTGACTTGTAATTCACAGAATCTCCCCATCAGAGACTGCCTTATCTATTAACCCAACGGAATCTATTTTGGATCCCAACCTCACAACTCTAATACCATCACAAAATGGTGACTTTCTGCCGGTAACATCTTCCTACAGTGTGTCCATGGAATCAGCCCCATACTTTCCAACCCGTCTGAATCTGCTTGATAGGTGAAAACTGGCATCGCTCCCACTTCTAATTATTATCACAGGTCAACAATTGTTTTTCCTGTTGTCTATGATCCGATAATTTTCTTATGTATTATGTTATGTTAAATTCAAAATTCGTATTGGTTTTTGTTTGTCAGGTAGAGTTTTGACATTATTCACATGTAAACATGAAAAAAATAGCAGAAAAAAATCATTATTCCCGTGAACTGACAAAATGGTTGGGTAAACAAACAGATAATTTGAATGAAATGTGTGTGGGTTTGTTGCCCAAGTATATATGCTGTGAAAATTTAATATTGATTAGACAAGTAATAAAAAAAGATATAGAGGTTTTTCATTTATGAAATGGTACAAAAAATGTTTTTGCATTATTTTAGTTTTCATATGAATGGCGGCAAAAATGGACCTGGTAGACAAACACCAATATAATTTTTGGATTCAGCGCCAAAAAAAGGTACATAGTCAAGAAGTCAATACAGGTCAATAAAAATTTTGTTCCCCAGTATAACATAATAATATAAATAATAATAAAAATAATAATAACACTGCGGAACAAATTTTAATTGACTTGTTTTAAAATTTGTTTCTTATGTAGTTTTTTTTGCGCTGAATCCAAATATTATAATGGTGCTTGTCTATAAGGTCCATTTTTGCTGCCATTCACTTGAAAATCATATATACTATATATATATATATATATATATCTATATATATTATAATTATATATATAATATAACATATATAATGTAAGTATATATATTATATATATATATATAATATATATATATAGTATATATATATATTATATATATAATATTTATTAATATATATATATATATATATATATATATATACTACAATTTCATAAATGAAGAACTGCTATATCTTTTTTATTATTTGTCCTATCAATTTAAAATTTTCACAGCATATATATATTTTTGCAAAATTAAAACTTCATAAATTAGTAAATTAATTGACTGGGATTTTCAGCGGTAATTAGAAATTTTATATCTAATTTTTCAATTTTTTCCAGGTTTACATGTGAATAGTGTCAAAACTGGACCTGACACAAAATTCAAAACGATATTTAAATTCTGCTTGAAAAAAAACTGTAAGAAACTGGTATTTATTTGTCTTAGGAGAAATTCATTGGTGATCAATCTAATTGCTTTTCCAACTGCCAACTGCGTCCACACAATAGTATGGACTTGTTCGAACTCAATTTGCTAGGTATTCATGGCGAAGCCCATTCACAAAATAGCACAGAAAACTTCTCCCAGAAACCTGTCGTACAACCCAAGTTATTGTTGTACGACAATTTCTAACCACCTGGATTTACAGCTCCTTCTCGTCAGAGCCCACGACTCAGCTCTCCACCCCAACCAATTCTTCTTCTGGCATTGCCGTTAACCACACTGAGATAATAGTCTCAAGAAGACAATCTTTATAGTAATCATATCAACCCAGCATAGGACAGGGTCCAATATTTGGCTCGTGCTACGCCCAATTTTCACCCCCCCTAAAAATGAACATAAAATTCGAAATTATCAACCGATTTTGACCCTATAAACACCAAACTGTAGCTTTCTTTACCCTCTAAAACGTTGTTTTCTGGTGTTTTTCTGTGTCTGTAGTCATTCTTTCAGAACTTTCAATTTTTCAAAACCCATGTTTTTTGGACATTTGTCGAAACTCCTCCTAAAGCTAAGTTTTCGAAATGACTTCAATACTTTTGAAAGCTATGCATATATAGGTCCATTGCCTACAATATGGTAGAGGTACGTTTTTCGATTTTTTGAGTTTTGGGTTCAGCGTTGTTCAATTTCCAAATCCACTTTTTTTGGATTTTGAAATGAAAAATTGCGATAATTTTTTCTGTTTCGGTGCTGAAGTGGAGAAAATTTTCAGAGCATATGTAGTTCAAGTGGGGAGCAACATTTTTACTTAATATTTTCTTTGTAAGTTCATTTGATTTGGATCTTAAGATGCAAATAAATCTTTCAAAGTAAATGGAAAATTTGAAAATTTTGTAAAAAAGCAGCGTCTTACGAGTAGACGAGAACAGATTATTTACAGTAAAAAAGATGCAATCTTTCGCCCTCGACATACAATTCCTGAAAATTGTGATGTTGAGTTCGGATAAATATATAAAAATATAAAATCAAATATTTCACTTTTTTCAAAACATTTGAATTTGGAAAGTGAAAATTGCTATATATCTTTTCTACTTCTCCCGATCAACATCACATTTCAGGGCTTGTATAGTCGGGCATGATGCATGATCATTTTTACTTAGATAATTTTTTTGTATACTCAAAGAAATTTTAAAAAAAATTTTTCAAAATATTTTTTTTTTTTAATTGTTCAAGAACAAATTCAAAACTTAATGCAATGCATAGACAAAGAAATTATCTAAGTTTTTAAATGTGCAATCTCCCCGACCTACATATGCCGCTGAACAAATTCGTTCAACTTGCCTAAAGCAGGAAAAAAATATCGCAATTTTTCATTTCAAAATCCAAAAAAGGGTGGGTTGGTAAACTGACATCGCTGGCACAAAACTCAAAAATCGAAAAACTAGGTCTGGTGTATTGTACGAAGCTTACTTAGTATGTGATTTAGGATGAGGTTTGAGGTGAGTTTTGGAATAGGTTTAGGATGAAGTTTGGGGTAGAGTTTAGGATATGGTTGGAAAGTACATTAGGTATGAACGGTTGGACTGCAGACACAGAAAATACCAGAAAACAACGTTTAGAAGGCAAAAAAAAGATACAGTTTGGGTTTATTTAGGGTCAAATAATCGGCTGAGTACATTCCAAATTTTAATGTCCATGTTACGTCCTTTACTTGCGCCCAACCTTGCCCTGTCATTTACGTCTTATTTGCGCTAAAACATCATCCTCCAGCAATCTGCATCTGGAAACATCAGCAATACGTTCTTTTTAAGATGCACGGGGGTTAGTTCCTGCCGCTATATACATTGGAATAGTAATGCAAAGCCGAATATTATGCAAACCCTAAAAGCTTTTTTTACCTTATATACTCCCTTCTCTTCTAAAATAAAGCATATGGCACTTTCCCATAGATTGGCGAAAAATCTCCAGCAACTATATCCCACTCTGCATTTCGCACCCTATGAACCCCTTTCACCAATCATTATTACCAGGACGCTTTCTTTCTTTATACTTTTTTATGCTGGAAGAGTCATGTTAATGATGAATAAAATATAACTGTAACTACAACATTTTATAATTTATATCTTTCTCTCTCTCTATTGTCTTCAAGTCTCGTAACAGCAATATCATATAGATAAGATTTTCAACTCTGTTTAAAAAAATAGTCCACACATGTTATAGTTACTGGCATCTATTTCTTTCTAAATATGACTTTACACAGAGGTACCTGCTTGTGAAATGGAACCGTTTCTTTTCTTCTACATCCATTATATTGCATCCCTATAGGAGCCAGAAATTTGATATATTTCAAAGGTAAGATTTGAAATAGGAAAAGGTTATAGACTTTACTCTAATTTTAGGGAAATATAAATTCTACTCTTATTTAAAGAGCTCATATTACCTACGTATTTGAATGTTCAACTATGTTCGGTATAAACATATGCCCATGCCCGTGGATGGATGAGCATTTCTCAGAAGGGATAGCATGTATACATGCAGTACTACGGTCTGTTCGGTCGATTAGTTCCTCCTGAGATATCGGGTGATTCTCCACAGATAGTATAACCCTCTTCAACATCGTAGGGATATCATGAAGAATATCTAAAATGCCATCACGTTCATGGATATATCTAAAATGCCATCACGTTCATGGATATGTTTACGCTGCCATGGTGAACGTCTGAGAAAAACACATCACGATCTCGCAGGCTTTCACCCACTGTCGACCTTAACGATATTAATATTTCATCTTCATAGGCTCACATGTCAGTATTGTAAACCAAATCCTTACACATAGTACTCCTATCAAAGAGACTGTTTAAATAACTAAAAATAGCAGGTACTGACTTAAAATAGGCCTTCCTTAGAACAAATTTTTCATAGAAGTATTCTTTTGTACCAATCGTTACCCTATTCAGATCACCCGTGTTTTTCACTTCTAGTGTAGTTTCAACACACTCAACACTTCTGTTTACCAACTTCAAGAATAGGTTGGGAGTAATATTTTCTAGGTCGGTATTTAATATCATTTGCATAACCCCACTTCGTACACCTCTCTTTCAAGCTGCATAAGATTCATTAGCTCAGTCGTAAAATCTGAGAGTTTATTATCAGGATGTAGGTCCAAAGATGCCAAAGATAGCAAAGTTAAATAGAAGTGATCTACACTCTCCATGATTAAGATGACAACTGATTAATGCTTCTTAATTTCACTTGCTTTTATATATGAATTAAACTTGTCAGGGTATCCCACCCATTTCACCAAATACTGTATATTTCTACCTCGTCCTTTTGTACCTAATATTTTTTCAATTTTATATGCATTACGTTTGGGATCGAAGCGAATATTTTGTATTTCTTGCTTATAAAATCCCCCTTTTATCTTTTCACCATCTAAATCTTCCAAGTAATATAATTTTAATCCGTCAGATGGGAAGTTGCGTTTTTTATGAACTTTAAAAACTTCTCTAGATCATCCCTCTTCGTATCCTTTTCTAAACCTTTCGTCTATTCTAGATACTCTTATATAATCATTTACACTTATACCTGATTTATCTTTAAGTTTTCCTCCCTTATGGTGTTGCTGAATCACCGGTTTTATCACCCTTTTATAGTTCTATGGTAAGATATGTTATAAAAATAAGCTAGATCGTCCAGTATGTCAATATACTTAAAAGTATTCATTTTAGTAGAGTATCGATGCATACGTTCTTTGATCGTACGCTGAACTCTTTCAACTATAGTCGCCTTATTTACTGAGAATGTATTGTAGTATCCTATATCATACTTACTGATTATTTCTTGAAATTCGTGACCTAAGAATTCTCCTCCCTTATCTGACGAGAACATTTTAACCTCCTTATTTACTGAGAATGTATTGTAGTATCCTATATCATACTCACTGATTATTTCTTGAAATTCGTGACCTAAGAATTCTCCTCCCTCATCTGACCAGAACATTTCATGTACTGCTACCGCAATAGTAGCTAATTTTTTTTTTTATCTTTTAAAGGCTTTAACCACAAGTATCTGGAGTAAACATCAATAGTAAAAAGTATGTACTGATATCCTTCATCATAAGAACTATATTTAATCATTTCAGATAAATCTATCTGCCAAACACTATCGAGATAAGGAGCTATGGCTTTTCTGGTAGGGTATATCCAACGGACAGATCTATGTAAAGTAAAGGCCTCTTCACCCTCTAAATATACTTTCAACTCTTTTTTTTTTCTCGATATTAGGAAACTTTGAAGCAAACCTAGTGAAACCACCAACACTATTTGGTTCTCTCAGGTTGAAGTAATACTTGTCAACCATCTCCCTTGCCTCCATGTTGATTACTGACACGTAAAAAATATTAATATATATATATAGTATATATATATATATATATATATTATATATATATATATATATTGATATAGTTGATATATATATATAATATATATATATATATATATATATAATATATATATATATATTATATGCTAAAATGTGATATAAAGTCAAAAAAAGGTTAAAAAAAGGTTTTAAAATAGCATATTTTTTTAATCACAAACATTACAACTAAATAAGTCATATATATTATATTATAGTATATTATATATATACTATATATATATATATATTTATATATATTATATAATATATATATATATATATATATATATATTATATATATTATATATGTATATGATAATTAATATTTCGACAATGAATCCATTTAGTTTAATGTAGGGTGTTTTTCTTATTCTTCCTCTGCAATACGCCTAAATTTATCTGAAGCGTAAGAAGTGGCCTGGGGACTTGAATCTGGTCTTTGGCGTCTTTGGAATATTAATCCAGGTCTGCTAGTCGTTGGTGTTTTTAAGATAATCAGTTCGGGAACAATTAATATTCTGAAGTTTTTGTTTTATATTCGCTCGTTTCCATCGCAGTTACACGTCCCTTCTTCCAATCAAGTGAGAGATTGGCTACCAAATCCACAATATTTTATCCTTCAACTATTTCATCATCGATAATGATCTGTTCCAATTCATTCCATGGTAATTGACCTTTTAAAATATTATGAAAAAGATAATCCAGCTTTGCGACCTCTATTTGTAAGCTCTCCTCCAGGATATTTTTAAAGCTATCTTCATTTTCCCCTTCAGGCTTACATCAGTTGGCAGATTTGCATCTTCGGAGATCGACTTACTTAGTGATGCATGTAGATGTAAGTCTTTAAGATCTATTAATTTTTGTATGGCATCTTGGTATAAGACACGCTTCTCATGGATGTTAACGTCGGAATTTAATATCCTATACACTTCTTTCTCGTAATTGGTTAACTGTTCAACTTTAGGATCATATAAACTGCGAGGTAGAGGCTGTTGATAAGATAGTGATTCGTTCGCAAGATAAGAACTCTGTTGGTGCAACTGTTGATGATGTGGTAGAGATTGTAATATAGGTGGAGGGTGTGGCAATAGCTGAACAAATTGTGGTTGTGACTGATGTTGCTGTGGTAGTGGATTTTGCACTGTTGATGTGTTATTATTACATTTCATTTTCTCATACTCATTATATGGAAGTACTCAGCACTTCTTCATCATTTAGGTGAATCCACTTAGTATCAATGGAGCTCTGACGAAGAAGAGTAGTAGTAGGAATACTCCACCTCCTTTCTGCAGTAACCTCTTTTTATTTTTCAGATTTTTTATGCTAAGTGAGAGTTTTTTAATGGTGTTTCTATAACGGCGGAGCTTTACCTTCTGAGGTCTGTTTAAAGGAACATTTCCTTTTATAAGATTTAAGCAGACTTCGCATACACATTGGATGAATTTCTCATCCTCTCTTTTTCAATTGGTTTCAGATTTAAAATTTTTTTTTTATACGAGGTAAATACTTTGCAACTAGAGTACTCATTATTCAGGTGTGTATACAGTTTCTATCTCATGGGGCAGAATGTTGGTACGGAGTAACACTCTGTAAGTGTTTTTAGGGTGAAGTTCACACAGCAAATAACCGTGAGGGATTGATGTAGCCTATTTCTATACTTTTAAAATTTTTTTCTTCTGGAGTGGAAACATTTGAGTTGCCAATACATTGATTTGACTTATGCCTCTTCTATGACCAAACAACAATAAATATTGGGTGTTTAAAGAAACACTTATCATAGGCTTGCTTTGATGAAAACTATTCTGGGTTATGGAAAATACAGAAATATTTAGATGGTTTGAATAAACGGTGAATGCATCAGCTATTTCCATATTCAATTTGTGCATTAAATCATCTAACACAATAATTTTATGACCATGTACATTTTCCAGTGATTTAATATCATATATTCCTTCATGAAACTGAATTACATCTTTATATTCCTTAAATTTTTCCTGATAAACATTATAAAACCATATTATTTTTACAGGGACTTGTTCAAAAATCTCTAGTTCCTTAAAATAGTTTATAACAGAAAGGTTTCACCGCATCCTGGTTGGGGCGCTTGTTACAAGACATGTAGCAGGGCTCCGGAAGGTGAATTTATTCACATCCATACTCTTCAAATGATTGATGAATAATGCTACTACCGAGGTAGTGTACATATATATATATTATACTATATATTATAATATATATACTATAATATATATATATATATATATATATATATATTATATATATATATAATATATTATATCTATATATATAGTTCCAAAGTTTATAAACAAAATAGGTGGTTAAATAGGACTTGAAAGAGTAAAGCCCCATGGTAGGGCAGTAAAACCGTAAGGATATAGCGCATAATCGGGTGAGGAGTGGGCCCCTCTGAATACATTTGCGCTATTGACTTATTGAGTTACAGCTTTAGGGTTGGAAAAAACGTGTTTTTATTGAAATATTTCCGCTCAACCAATTAAATATTTTCGCGTTCGCGCTCGGTAATATTGCGCCTGCGGGCGCGCGTCGATTTCACGGTGGGGCTCGCGTGCAGTTGCTGGGTCGTTTGCTTTCGCTCGC
>JABUQX010014792.1:25000-30000 GCA_015478945.1 Trachelipus rathkii
ATGTATTCCATTTGGCTTTATTGTTAGAGTAATACGTCTTTACCTGTTGGCTGATATGCGGGAAAAGTGGAACATATCGAGTATTGTATGACCTGACCTGTTAGCTTCTTTACCTTTGATAAGTAAGGGATTTTCAGGATCTTAAAGGAATTATTCATACGCGAGGGATGTCAAATTTTGCATATGAACATATAATCATAATTCAGATGCAGAACTCCCAAAACTTACCGATGCTAAAACTTTGTTGCGCGATCATATATTCGTATTTCTGTATATAAAAAAAAAAAATTTTTATTAGTTAACGTTTATCCAAAAATAATACTCGAAATATGACTTGGATCAATAATTCAATAGATCATAGGTGAATGGTTGGGTAGTGGGACTGCTGGATGGATGGTTTGATGTTACTGATTTACTCATTTAACTGCTTTAAAATCAGTAAACTATCGCTCTTTACTTGTGATATTTTTATTATACAAAAGAAAAACTTATTTTTAGTTATTGTCACGATAAAATTATTGTTATTTTTATTTAAATGTTTGGTTAAAACTTTGTTGTCTTTGCAATTATTCGTTGGGACTTATGATATTTAGACGATGTTATGATGAATTTTTGTTAAATACATTACGAAGTTGATGTAAAAAATTCGGTATGTTAGCATTATATTTCGTTGTCAGAATGATGATTAGACAGGGTTATCTAAATTTTTGTTAAATATTAGATGTTAATGGTAAATTAACATTGATAATTTCAGAGATATGCTTGAAAAATTGTAAATAGGTTACGTGTTTTGTACGAAGTGTAAGGTACTTTACTGTTGTTAAGTGTTGGAAGTTGTGTTAATGTTTTAGTAAGTTTATTCTGAACGTATCTGGTGTGTTAGGTTTTGTTGCGTTGTACATCATACTATCTGGTTCAGGTTTTACTGTTCAGTTAGTCTTTATTAATGTAAAAAACTTTATTAGCGTTAGCATATATCGATGGTTAGTATATATGTAAAAAGACTATTTTTGTGTGTATATTTAGTTCGATAATGATACTCATAAATGATGTACATGATCAAGTAGTCAATAGATTAAAAGGGTCATGGTGGAGGGGTGGGGAGGGGTTGCTAGTGGTTGGATCTTTACCTGATTTACTCGGCTTTAAAATCTGTGAAACTATTACCAAGGACTTTGACCTGGATGCATAAAATGTATTATCAAAAACTCTATTATTTATGTTAATGTTTTGATAAACCTTTGTTAATGTTGAACGAGATTATTACCGGTGTCCAGTATAGGCCACTGTACCTGATCATATGTAGACCGTGGGTTATGATAAATTTTTTGTTAAAATATTACTGTGTTCCATAGTGTAAAATATGAACGTTAATTATGTTGAGATAATGCTTGGAAAAGTATGAATAGTTGTTAACCCGTTTGTATGTCAGATGCGAGCAGTGGATACGGGATTTCATGGCGAGAGGATACTAAAAAATTTGCTTGAAGAGATAGACTCGATACACATCGATGCAACAAAAATTGTACTTTATAGCGCTAGCCGATACACCGGAATACTTTGCCTACCTTCTTTTGGCGAGTACCCGATAAGTTCGATCAAGAGTATGCGCCGGAAATAGCGATGTGATCTATGATACTATTAAATACTAGAGATAATAAATTATAAGACGTTATATATATATATATATTATATAGTATAATAGGTTAGTATATAGTATATAAATAATATATATAGTATATATATATATGGTTTATAATATATATATGTGATATATATGATATATATATATATATAAATCTGATATATATATATAATACTATATTATATCTCCTAATATATCTATATATATACTATATATATATATATGTAGTATATATCATATCTGTATCGAAACTCTAGATATATATTGTTAATATATATATATAGTCTATATAGGTATGATATATATAATATTAAGTGATCGGTATATGAGGAGTGACTATGAGATACTCAATTACGTCTGTGCGTATTGGCGACATATCCTGTATGGAGTTTATTAGGGCCTAGCGACGTTATACTCGAGTGAATTATACGTTAGCGTGATTTTGAAAGTGGGCGGTTATACGCTTATATTATTGGTGCGTATTTTAATCGATATAGTGCGTGACTTTTATATTAGGGAGTAGGTGTGATAAGTTAAGTGTTATCGCAGTTGTATTACTGATAGGTTGGTTTATATGTATGAGAGGCCAGCGTCGTGCATAGATACAGTATCGTTATGTGGGCGATTGTCCTACTATACACAGGCTTTGCTTGCGTGCACGCTTGCATTGTGAGCCGAGGAGTATTGGGTGGGGTAGTTATACACGCCTCTTCTCGTTATCTCATCCAGCCGAGTGTAGCTGTGGTACCTCTCATCTTCGCCCGATCTAACCCTGAGTAGCCGTCCGTTGAAGGAGACTCAGAGAGGACTGCGTACGTTCAGATTGAACAACGCGTACTGATCCGTTCGAGGCCCTGTAGTCATATATGCAGTTTATATTATCTGGTGTAGTACTTCTCCTTGACACCTCATGCCCTACCCTCCATCCAACTCTCTCTATTATATAGGCATCCACTATCCACCTCCTTCTTGGGTCTCCCCCTTCCTCTCCTTATATATAGTAATAATAAGGTATTATATATATATAATATATAGGTATATATATATATATATATATATATAGTAATCATATAATATTATAATAATATATATATTAGATACTATAATATATATATATATTTAATATATATATATATATTGAGTATATATATAATATATATATATATATTATATATAGTAATATATATATATATATAATATATAATTATTATATATATTTATATAATAGTATATAATAATAATTATATGTATAAATTATATATGATATTATAAAATATATATAGTATAATACATATATTATATATATATAATAAGCCTACAATGTAAAAAGAAAATAGTGAGAATTACTAAAAAGATAGGAAACCGAATTTTCTCATATCCACTGGAATTTCTGCTTTTAAAAACTATCAAAAGCACTGCTAATCATTTCATCTGACAGTCCATAGACCTCGAGTCTTAAAGGTATATGCGAGAGACATGAATAATAACCTACGGGTCTCGACCCGAACTGATGATTTCTCTACTGATGCTGATGAATGGTAGTGGGGGTGGCTGTATTTAAAAAATGAAGAAACTGCAAAGACATCCCAGAAAATGGAACGTGAGAGATTCCAGTTAATGACTTGTTATTAGGCAAAAATTTGAAGAAACCTCCATATCCATCGAATCTCGCTTGTAGTCGTGTAATGCCCAGTTGATATTTTCATAATCAAAAAGTCATATCGGCACTACTTTTCAGAATACTGGATAATCAGGTTCATGCTATCTGGGCTATCTTTTTGGAGGGCCTTTATAGAATTCCCCAGCATAATTTGTCTTGACTCCTTTCGTCATTGCAGTAGTTTTTTCGATGTCACTTGTTATATTCGAATTGATAGCCAACTTTAACTTTATCTTTGGATTTTTTGACACAGAAGCTAAATATTGCTAGTTTGTTTTAGGGCTATATATCGTCAGATTGGAGATAACTACCTGAAACCTATTTGAAAACCCTTTGAAATGGTTCTTCAGAAGTGGTTGACAATACTGAAGGGGCTCATTATTAAGGTGATTAATTTTTTTTTAAATCACTGCTACGTAAGAAGTAGTTGGCTGCAGCAAAGCTCATAATAGAGAACAATCGAACGTTCAAAATTATATATATATGATTGATATAGTAATATAATGATTATATAATATAGTAAGTATATATATATATATATATTATATATATTTGTTATATATATATGTAATATATATTATATATATATATATATATATTTATATAAATTTATATATATATTATATACTAGTATATATATATATATATATTATATATTATTATATATATATATATATTTATATATATATAATATAATATATATGAGTATATATATATATATATAATAATATATTATATAATATAATTTACAACTTACAACGCTCCCCAGGAAGGTCAAGACCCTGTACAAAGGGGCCAGAGCTTCCCATCTCCTCTATTCCTCCAGGGCTCTCTCTTCTCTCTCCAGCATCGATATGCATTCCAGGTCTTCTCAACTCGAGTCCTCCACCTACTGGTCTCCACTACCCATCTCTCTCATGGCCGACTCTCTCCTCCTGCATCCTCTCCAGGTGTCCCCACAATCTCAAATCTGGCTGCATCCATCTTAATTTAATATAGCCTTTCACTCCAACTCCTCGCTTTATTTAAAGTTTCTTTGTCTTGTCTCCTCTAGTCTTTCCCTCTATCACTCCTTAAAACCTACATCTCTGCCGTACTGCATTCTGACTATATGGGGCAGAAAATGGAGTACGACACAAGAGGAGATAGTAGAATGCAGTCCGGCAGAGATGTTAGGTTTTTAAGAGTGATAGAGGAAAGACTAGAGGAGACAGACAAAGAAACTTAAAAAGTAAAGAGGAGGTGGAGTGAAAGGGCTATTATTATAACAATAAGAATCGGATGCAGCCAAGATTGAGATTGGTGGTGACACCTGAGAGGATGCAGAGGAGAGAGTGGCCATGAGGAGATGGAAGTGGAGACCGGTTGAGGACTCATTGAGAAGACATGAATTGCCGTCGATGCAGGAGCTGAGAAAGAGGGAGTCCTGGAGGATAGAAGAAGATGGAGAAGAGCTCTGGCCCCCTTTGACAGGGTCCTAACCTTTCCTGGGAGCAGTCGTAAGTTGTAAGTTATATATGTATATATATATATATATATATTATATATATATATATATATATATAGATATATATATATATATATATTATTATATATATATAGCTATATAAATATATATATATATATATATATATATATATATATATATATATATATATATATATATATATAATATATATATATATAATATATATA
>JABUQX010014792.1:37500-40718 GCA_015478945.1 Trachelipus rathkii
TCCCTTGATAGCTAGTTTTTCTTCATGTGGTGGTTCCAGGTACTTTCCAAGCTACTTTCTTCAAACTAGCTTTCCAGCTTGTTTCCGATTGTTTTCGTTGGTTATATATCATTATATATGTGGCCCTTACGCAGTATTGTACATTGCATCCATGCTTTATTATTTCCATGTTTTCCAGTACTTTTTCCATAGCTACTTTCGCAGCAACTATTTTCACTGGTTGTTTTTCTACCGAGTTTTTTGCGGTTCATTGATATCATCAGTCTTTAGACGGTGACAATCTACCCGATGAGGTCTATTTTTTCATTTGTTTTTCTACATGTACGGTTCACGAAGCTACACCTTTTCCCCTAACTACTTTTTTCTGTGCATATTTCTTTCAGCTAGCTTTCCGATTTTTTTTTAGTGTGGTTCTTGGTGTGTGCGTTTTCGTTTGTTTTTGGAGGTATTATATCATTAAACCAGTATGACTTGACATCATCCCTGAGCTATTTTCCATGTTTCCAGGGCAACTTTCCAAGCTACTTTCCAGCTACTTTCCAAACTACTTTTCAACTACTTTCCAAACTAATTTCAATGTATGACATAACACATATTAAGACAAATGAAGTATCTATACCTATGTTGTCAATGGTGTAGAACTCATTTTTATGGGTCTCACAAGCCCCAGATGAAGTTGGAAGACTCTCTTGGAAAGGGTCACCCTGAAAAAAAAACGGAGATTATGAAGGCTTCTAACTTCTCTGAAGGTCACATGAAAGGTCGAGCGAAAGCAAACGACCCAGCAACTGCAATCGCGAGCCCCACCGTGAATCGACGCTGCGCCCGCAGGCGCAATATTACCGAGCGCGAACGAAAATATTTATTGGTTGAGCGGAAATATTTCCATATAAATAACACGTTTTTTCCAACACCTAAAGCTGTAACTCAATAAGTAAGTACGCCAAATGTTTCAGAGGGCCCACTCTACCCGAATTATGCGCTATATCCTTAACGGTTTTTACTGCCGGCTACCATGGGGCTTTACTCTTTCAATCCTATTTAACCACCTATTTATGTTGTATAAACTTTGAAAATATAATATATATATATATATACTATATATAATATATATATATATAATATATACAGTAATATATTATATATATAGTATAATATTATATATATAATATATATTATATATATATATATATTACACTACCCTCGGAGTAGCATTATCATCAATCATTTGAAAGAGTAATGGATGTGAATAAATTCACCTTCCGGACCCTGCTACATGTCCTAGTAAACAAGGCCCCATCAGGATGCGGGAAAACCTTTCGTTATAAATATTTAAAGGAACTAGAGAATTTTTTGAACAAGTCCTGTAAAATAATATGGTTTTAAATAATGTTTATCAGGAAAAATTTAAGCGAAATATAAAAACCTAATCCCAGTTTCATGAAGGTAATACTATGATATTAAAGTCCATCTGGAAATATGTACATGATCATAAAATTAGTTGTGTTAGATGAATTTTAATGCAAAACAAATTGAATATGGATAATAGCTTGATGCATTCACCGTTTATCAAACCATCTAAATGAATTTCTGTATTTTCCATAACCAGAATAGTTTTTCATCAAAGCAAGCCTATGATAAGTGTTTCTTTAAAACACCCAGATATTTATGTTGTTTGGTCATGATGAAGAGGCATAAGTCAAAAATCAATTATTGGCAACTCAATGTTTCCACTCCAAGAAAAGATAAAAAATGTTTAAAGTATAGAATATGGCTACATCAATCCTCAATCGGTTATTTGCTGTGTGAACTTCACCGCTAAAAACACACAGAGTTGTTCTCCGTACCACATTCGCCCATGAGATGTAGAAGCTGTATACACACTGATAATTGAGTTCTAAGTTGCAAAAGTAATTTACGCTCGTATAAAAAAAAATATTAAATCTGAAACCAATTGAAAAGAGAGGATGAGAAATTCATCCAATGTGTATGCGAAGTCTGCTTAAATCTTATAAAAGGGAAATCGTTCCTTTACAGACCTCAAGGTAAAGCTGCGCCGACATAGAAACACCATTAAAAAACTCTCAGCTTTAACATAAAAATCTGAAAAATAAAAAGAGGTTACTGCAGAAGGAGGTTGAAGTATTCCGCTACTTACTACTCTTCTCCGTCATAACTCCATTGATAACTAAGTGGATATCCCAATGTTAAAGAAGGTAGCTGTACTTCCATATAATGAATATGAGAAAATGAAGTGTAATAATAATACATCAACAGTGCAAAATCCACTACCATAGCCTCATCAGTCACAACCACAATTTGTTACGCTAATGCCATACCCTTCACCTGCATTACAATCTCCACCACACCATCAACATTTGTATTAACAGAGCCCTTATCTAGTGAACGAATCACGCAGCGTGTCTTATACCAAGATGCCATACAAAAATTAATAGATCTTAAAGACTTCCATCTACGTGAACCATTAAATTAGTCGAGTCCTGAGGATTCAAATCTACCAACGGACGTAAAACGTGAAGTGAAAAATGAAGATTGCTTTAAAAATATTCTGGAGGAGAGCTCACCAAATAAAGCTCGCAAAGCCAGCCTAGCTTTATATAATATGCAGCTGATGTAAAGCCTGAAAGGGAAAATGAAGATGCGTTTAAAAATATCCTGGAGGAGAGCTTACCAAATAGAGGTAATAAAACGCAAGCTGGATTATCTTTGCATATTATTTTAAAAGGTCAATTTACCATGGAAGTGAATTGGATACATGATCATTATCGAGTGATGAATAGTGAAGGATAAAATATTGTGATTTGGTAGCCTAAATCTCTCACTTGATTGGAAGAAGGGACGTGTAACTGGTGGAACAGGATCAAACAAAAACTTCAGACTATTAATTTTCCCTGAACTTTAATTTTAAATACACAAAGATTAGCAGACTTAGATAATATTCCCAAGACACCAAGACCCGATTTAGTCCCTCAGTCCTTCTTACCTTCAGATAAATTCTTATAGCGCGTTATCCAGAGGTAAGAATCAAGAAATAAAAACACCCTACATTAAACCTAAATGGATTAATTCATAATTATGGTATTATCAATATATATATATATATATATATATATATAATATAATATATTATATAATTATATATTATATATATATATTATATATATATATAATATATATATATATATAGTAATATTTAA
>JABUQX010014793.1:2500-20000 GCA_015478945.1 Trachelipus rathkii
ATATAATATAATATATATAATAATATATATATATATATATAATATATATATATATATATATATATATATAATATATTATATATATATATATATATATTATATATAATATATTAGGCCTTATCGCTTTAAAAGGATTAATAAAAAGTCATGAATGCAATCGCAGAATCTCTACTCTGGTGCAACCTGCAGTGTTACGTGTTATTAAAACTCCAATAGACGAGCGGATAGTTGCCACATGTTGCTTTATTTTATCATGTTAATATATGTATGTTTCAATTTAAGAAAAAAAAAATTTAATTATTTTTTAAGGGGCTCGAGCCGAGGTGGACAGAGGGGGGGACGAAAGTCCCCTGTCGTCCCCGCTGGCCGAGAGACCTGACTCTTTCCACTTGCGATTAATTTGGGTTTCTTTCGTTAAAAAAAAAAAAAAATCTTTTGGCAACTTAAGCACTATTGCTTGAATAATCGAAAAAACAATAGATTGACATGTTCGTTGATATATAATCGTTACTACCCTTTAAAGGATAAGTTTCCAACTATATATATATATATATATATATATATATATATATATATATATATTTTATTATATTATATATATATATATATATATATATATATATACTTATATATATATAATATATATATATAATATTATATTTATATTATTATATTATATATAAATATAATATATATATATATATATATATACTATATATATATATATACTATATATATATATTAACTACCCTTTATAAGGATATATATACTATATATTATATATATATATATACAACTTTTTTCAATTGTATTACAGATCTCAGACGATTTCGATAAATTAATTTTCAACCCGACAATTTTCAATTCTATTCGTTTCCATACTTTCGGGATTTGAGAATTGTCATTTGATTTTGAAATTCTCACGCAAGTGTCGGTATAATTTGATGATATTCGACAATGTGAGACAGATAGGTATTTAAGCAAAACAATTCGGCAATGTCAGAATTTGTATTCGAATATGTCACGTCTTTCGGCTATTTCAAAACTAAATCGGTAACGCTGATATAAACGTACCATTTATTTCGTTAATCGGACTATTATATAACAATTTACCAAAAGTAATAGGCAATAAACTGGTATTACAATTTGGTACATATTTATTCGTCAATTTTTCCGATAAACTTCAGTACATTATAAAGAGAAAATTGAATTATTAAAGTGACTAGGTTTTTAGTAATATTTCCTTCCTATTTATGTATTTCCCATGTGAAAGCTTGTTCTACGAAGTTGTGTTTTTTATTACGTCTGCAATATTCAATTGTTTCTGATAATGTCCCCTCATTATGTAGAAGGTTCCTCTTGTTCCTCGTATAGTTACCACGAAATTGTTCTTCTTGATTTTGCAAAATCAATTTATATATAAAAGTATATTAAATTGGGAAACAAATCGGAATGGGACCTTCAGGTTTACGACTTCTAAATATGACAATGAAATATTGTGCTTTCTCATCGCTTCCTATCGAAATGAATTTTCTTAAGCACACCACACACCTACACAAACACACACTAGGCACACACAACACACACACATATATTTATATTATATATATATATAATATATATTATATATATTATATATATATATTATAATATTATATAATATATTATAAATATATATTATATATATATATTATTACTGTACTCTTTCTATCATTCTCATATATATATCTATAATATTATATAATATTATAATATATATATATATATACTATAGTATATATATATATATATAACTATATATATATATATATATATATATAAATATACAAATAAAAAATTTATTATATATATATATTATTATATATATATATATATTATATATAATAGATACTATATATATATATATATATATAGTATATATAATATATATACATATATTATTATATATAATATATATATATATTATATATATATATATATATATATATTATATATTATATTATATCATATATATAGTAGCAATGACAAATCCCAATCAATTTGTGGGCGTGGCTTACCCTTGTACTCAGCGTCTTTCATGAGCGTTTTTTCGGGTTCCCCCCGGCAGGGGCTATCTTTTGGTGTACATTTCATGTACGCCGTTTTACCCTCCCCCTGGAAGCTAATACGTGAGCACACACACACACTTGCACACACACACACACACGAGCTACTAACTTTCATGAGCTACTTACTTTCATGAGCTACTTACTTACATAGTACTTAGAACACCCTACCCCCTTGCTCCTGCGTTTAGTAACTTGGAAAGGTGTATTAGTACACTTGAAAGTTACTTAATACGCGTACTTTAATGTTTCCGGGGTTTCGCGCATTCCGGTGTCCCTTGCGGGGGACCGCGCCCGTCGTTTGCCTGGGTCATCCGTCCGCGTCGAATTCCCGCGTGGCTCTCTCTCTCTCGCTCGCATGCTGTGCGACGTCACACGCTGTGTGACGTCGCACATTTTAAAAATTATCAATATCTGATTACGATTCAGTGCTCTCGCCACGAGATACGATCCTCTAATCTGAGTTAAGACTTACGTCCTACTCCACTGTGCTAAAGGCTCAGTTGAAATGATAATTATGATTTAATTTTGTTATCATTCTTTTCAGAGGGAGGTCGCATGGATAATAATAATAATAATCGTTGAGGTTGGTTTTCGTCAGTGATAATCAATAAAGAATAATAATAATTATAATAATAATAATAATAATATAATATATATATATTATATATAATATATATATATATAGTATATTTATATAATATAATAAATATATATAATATATATATATATATAGTATTAATATATATATAAAATATATTATATATATATTATATATATAATATATTATATATATTAATAACTATATTATATATATATATATAATATATATCTATAAGTATATATATGTCCATCGCTTATTAGCGCTCATCACTCAGTTTCGTTCATCATGAACCGACCCTTGGTCGAGTACCTTGAGGTTGGGTGTTGCAAGACAATGTTGCATGCATTGTTGCAAATGTTGCAAATGTTGCAAATGATTGGTTTGCAACATTTGCAACATTTAGGGTATTTTACAACATTTTGCAACATTGGTTTTTTGGCCATTTCCGAGGTCGGGGAAGCGTTTGGGCTTACCCCCGAGGTCCCGACGCGCTCGCGAAAGCGCCGAGCCGCAGCGAAAGCTCGATATACCGGACGAACGCGACAATATCTTGAATATTCCATAAAACATGTTTTTCTACCAACTAGGGACTAAAGAGGCGTTGGGCTATGCGCCCGAGGGGCTCCCCCACTCACCACTCCTGAGCGGCGAAAACGCTTTTGTCCTACGAGAACACGAAAATAATAATAATAATTATAAAATTAAAAAAATTAATAATAAAATATAAAATTAAAAAATTAATTTAATTAACTTTAAACTGTAAATAGAAGTGTTAGAGCTGGTGTAGATTGGGTAGTGTTGGCTATTATATATATATATTATATATTTATTATATATATATTTATATATATATAATATATAATATATATATATATATATATATATTATATATATAATATATATGTGTGTGGTGTGTGTGTCTATATAATGTTTTTGTGTGGTGTGTGTGTGTGTGGTGTGTGTGTGTGGGTGTGTGTGTGTGGGTGTGTGTGGTGTGTTGGTGTGCTGGTGAAATAACTCCTAACTCGCCAACGCAATACCTATACGCTCAATGCTATCACCGAACACGACTACAGTGTCATTTATACTCTCTCTTATCTGAATATATATATATATAATATAATATACTATATATAATTATTATATATATATATATATATATATATATATATATAGTATATATATATATATGCTTTATATATAATATATATATATATAATTATATATATATATATATATATATATATATTATGATATATATATATATATATATATATATATATGAAGAAGTCTCACTAGGGATTATATATGTTTTCAGTACTCATTAATGAGTCTGAGGCCCCACTTAATGGGTCCCTAGCTGAATGACAAAGGATGATGATGTAAAAACGGGGGTATATAGAGCTGAAAAGAGATAGGGGGTGGAGGAACTCGCACCAAAAACTTGCATTTGACTTACTTTATCAATGCCCTGTGACAAGAATGTATGTAGGTAGAGGTTTTATACATGATTCTTATATTTGTATTTATTGGAAAAACTTTGGTTTCATTGTTTTTGAAAAAACATTTGGTTTTTCCAAGAAAAAGTTGGCAATTTCAATAAAAACAATGTTTCGCTGACCTAAAACTAGTTTAGTAACTGTTTAATCCCACCCATTTTCATGAATAATAACTTTGTAAATAGTAAATAAAGATGTCTTTATTAATTAACAGCAGGATACCTGGGAACAGAAGTAAATATTATCTGTTTTCTCATATGTATGTCACATAAGCATTATGCTGAATTGGTTCAGTAAGTTTCAAATAACAGTTTGTAGCGGATATAGTGTAGTAGTAAGTAGTTAGTAGTAGTAGTAGTAGTAGTAGAGTAGTTTTGAGTAGTAGTAGGGAAACATTGAATGATATTTGTTGTTAATAAATATATCTCTCAGCATTATTCAAACGTATACATTTATATTATTTCGTTTTTTCTATGCTTTGAACTGGACTAAATAAATAATGTAAGAGATATAAGTGATGTTCCATATGTTATATATGATATATATATATATATATATATAATAATAATATATATATATATATTATATATATATATATATATAATATATATTATATATATATATATATTGAATACACATGCTATATAGTGACAACGACTTTGAAATAAACACGTTACGGAGATGAGTTCATAATAATAAAATAATACTAATAAATAAATGAATAATAATAATAATAAATAATAATAATAATAATAATAAAATAATAATAATACAAATAATAATAATAATAATATAATAATAATAATGAAGAATGCTTACAACAGCCATCAGCATTCAGATTCGTTCAACAAGTATTAGTTGGTAGAAGTAGTAATAGTGGTAGTAGTGGTAATAGTATTTTGGCATCTATATGCTGCGCATAAACTATTATACTTATCAAATTAAATAATTTTGTTTAAAGTTTTCTATCTACCAGAGCATACGGATGAAAAATGAGATTAAACTAATTATTCACTCGTATCAAGGAAGGGATTGTATGATAAATGGGTGGGTACAAATACAAAGATAGCTTAAGAAGAATAAGAAGAGAATAAAGAAGAAGAAGAAGAAGAAGAAGATAAGAAGAAGGATACATCATGACTCAGGCGTATAATAGTATCCAAGCTGGTAGTATGTGTAGTAGTAGTAGTAGTATAGTAGTAGTAGTGATAGGTAGTATGTAGTGAATCAAGTGAATGTTCACATAATAGTGGTATATGTGAAATGATAGCTAAAGAAGAAAGAAGATAAGAAGAAGAATAAGAAGAAGAATACATCATGACCTCAAGCGTATAATAGTTATAAAGCTGGTAGTAGTAGTTGTAGTAGTAGTAGTAGTAGTAGTAGTAGTAGTAGTAGCAGTAGCAGTGATGGTGGTAGAATCACAGTGAAGGTTGACATGATGATCGGTATATGGGCAAAAGATAGCTAAAGAAGAAGAATAAGAAGAAGAAGAAGGAAAATACACCATGACCTCACTCGTATAATAGTTATAAAGCTGGTAGTAGTAGTAGTAGTAGTAGTGTATAGATTAACTTTATTATTTTAAATATATCACCACTTTGCTATTTCAGTCCTATTCATTTATATTCGCACATTACTTGTTTTAAACACGGACTTAAATTGTAACATTTAATAAAAGTTTTCCAATGAAACAACGTCGAACCAACAAAAGCTAAGTTAAAACTAAGCTTATTTCGTTTCGGTGAATAACATCGTCTACCGTGATTGGTTCATTTCTTCCAATCACAGCCATAAGATTTATCGTATTATCTTATATCTTTAAACTTATTTAAAAGATCATAAGTATTTAGTCTTCGGATGTGTTATAAGGTTGTGCTCTCTCTACCTACATCATGATCCGTCTTAACACATATACCGCCATACAAGATATTATTCAATGGGTGATCAAGATCCCTGGAAGCAGTGTTTCGTTCATATATAAAAGAAATTCTAATGGCTTTGAATATTTCACAGGATTTCATCACTCGACATATTCTACAGGCAAGCATGTCTTTATGAGTGTAGAAGAATTACTCAGTATATGTAAACACTCTGAAGCTTGGTCTATGAAGGTTTTAAACCAGCCTAAAACAGTCATTAGTAGAAGCGATGGTAAGCAGCTCACTTTAGCTTTTTCCAAATATCTAAATACTTACAGCATGGAAATTAGAATATGGCGGATGTGTAGTGAAACGGGTGTATATGAACCTACATCTTACGGATTCTATATTAATGGTCTACCACAGATAAAATATCTGTCAGAGGCACGTAAGAAAATATTAACGCATTTGAAGAAAACGGAAATACTGACTAATTATGTCACTGTAGCGCATTATATGTTGTATCAGGAATATTACACGTTTAACAGACGATCATGAAACTATTATTAAGCAGTTCTTGGCTTCCATGGATGTGCAAAAATTTATAAGGTCGTTTAGAGAACACTGGCTAGGATCTATTTATACCGATGATCCAGCCTCAAAACAGACTAAGGTATCGGCTAGAGAACTTTTTACATTTGTGCTAGGGCTGGTGTTGAGGGAAGTTGAAAAATATTTGAGGGACACATGATATAAAAGATTGGCAATATTTGTAAAGATTTAGAGCGTTTTAATCTAAAGTCCTCATGAATATATATATATATATATATTATTAGATAGTATTTATCTAAAATATTCAATATATATATATATATATATATATTATATATATATATATATATATATATTATACATATATATATCATATTATAATATATATATATATATAATATATATTATATAATATATATATATCTCCTATTCTATTTATTATTATTAATATCTTTAATATTATTATTATTATTAATTTTTTAAAAATTCTAGGTCTCAGGGTTATTATCAGTTTCTGATGTAATGATAGTTCATTATGATTTGGGGATGTAGGCTGTGCGTAAATGTTGTTGTGTCATTGTAATCATTATTTAATATTCTTAAGCAGAAAGTTCAACCAACGCTTTTAGGGATTATATATGTTGTTCTTTCAGTAGCCGATTCTCACTGTGCCTAATCGCATATGTCGTTGATCACGTCTTAAACTGTTGAGAAACTTTAGAATACCATACGTCTCATTCGTTATGCGATGTTTACTATAATATTTATGACGCAGGAGCTGATGGGGACGATACATCGTCTGTGTTCCGGCTTACGATACAGCAGATCGTCCATTATTCGTATCTGTAGAACAGTTCAGTAGGATCATTGAGTGTATAGAAACATGGATAAAGGCAAAGTGTACATGTACTAATATGGATAATCCGTTCATAATAACCACGAGGGGTGATGGTGGGAGCGGTCTTAATAGAATCGCGGTTACTTTCTCATTAGGCGACAATATTGAAAGGATCAACGTTCGTAACTATTGGAAACCAACCATGAATGGCTCATTTTTGTGGACGTGTATAGGTTTCTCTGTCAGTTCGATCGATAGTATTAAAGCTCTGGTTAAAATGAATGAAGAATTAACGGCTCATCTTTGACGATGTTATAGAGCTCGAAGAATTAATACATGAAGGCCACAAAGTAATGTATATTATTTACAGTAAAATATGTGGATCACCGTACACTGAAAAACATCGACACGTGTTAACAGCTAGCAACTTGACGAAGTTTACTATTCTTTGGAATGAACGAGTGGATGTTAAAGATCCCGAATATGCGTCAGCTAGTATTTATTCGTATATAACTACTATAGGGTTGGAAACGCTTGAGAAATAATATAGAATACTGCTGCAGTTTCAACTTCACCCGTGTCTTTGCCAAGTGTATTTAAATTAATATATATATATATATATATAATATATATATATATATTATAATATATATATATATATATATATATATATATATATAATATATATAACTTTTATTCAAAGTCAATTTTCATTGTAATACTGATATTTAATAATTATATATATAAATAGCTATAATATATATATATATATTAATAATATATTATATATATTATATATATATATATATACTATATATATATAATATTATACTATATATATATATATAATATATATATATATTATATATATATATATATATATATTATATATTATATAATTATATATATATTATATATATATATATAACTTATTTACTTTCTAGTTGTCTGTTACTGTATACACTTATATCTCGCATAGTAATAACTATATATATATATATAAAAATTATATTTTGTAAAAAATAAAATTGAATTCCAATATAACTAACATAGTAGTTTGACAGTTTATATATAACTATATTAAAATATTTAGTTCAAAAATTGTCAGCAGTGTAAAATATTATTGTAAATAACTTCGTATATAGCCTAATATAGATATATATATATATATTATTATTATATTATGATATATATATATTATATTATATTATATATATATATATAATATAATATATATTGAGATTGTATATTTATATATAAACATATATTTTCCTAATGAAAATAAAACATTTCAGTAAAACGTTATTATTTACTGAAACTTTTTATTCTATCCCTGTGATTTTTTCCATGTTTGGGACTGTTGTTTACTTAATATACTCTTCAAGACAAGTCTCATCTGTGTTGGATGACATGAACAATCACGGTGAGACGATGTTTATTCACTGAATACGAATTAAGAATAGTTTTAAGCTAGTTTTCAGTGATTCGAAGTTGTTTCAGTGGAAAACTTTATTTATGTCATTTACTAGTACTTTTAAAGCTTAGTGAAAAATATAAAAGGCATACGATTAATAGCGAATTGGTGATTATATTTTAATATATACGTTTCTAACTACTACTGACTACTCCTGACTACTACTACTACATACACTGACCATTACAGACTATTATGTGATACTATAAGCACTGCACTGGCACCGGTACTGACTGCTACTAGTATCATTATCTCTTTGAGTAGGTGGATTGTCTCAATGTTAATGTTACATCCATTTTAATAAACAAAATTGAATGTTGTGACAAGTAAAGAGTAAAGCGTAATAGACGTAAAGGCCGGTAAAGACGTTTGCGTCACAGAGGGTTGGTGTGTGGGGACACCATCATCACGAGCTTGCACAGTTTTACGGTCTTTTGGGGTAGTAAAAACACGTTTTTACGTCACTAAAGACGTAAAGACGTAAGGACGTAAAGACGTTGCGCAAGTTTAAAGACGTAAAGACGTATCGCCAGGAGGGGGACGAGCGGAGGACCCCTCCTGGCGCAACGCCTTTACGTCCTCACGGTCACTAAAAACACGTATATATATATATATATATATATATATATATATATATATATATATATATATATATATATATATATATATATATATATATATATATATATATATATATATATATGCCTTACAATATCAAACTTTTCACTAATCTAGTATAGATAATAACGAGACGCGAATGCGTCTGGATTTGAAGAAGATAAGAATGAAGTCTCGCTTCCTTTTTCTTATCAGGAAAGCTACTAAATGCGTCATCTTCTTATATATTATATTCATATATATTATATATATAATTATATATATATATATATATATATATTATATATATTTATACTTATATATATATATATTAATATAGTATATATATATTACTTACATGTATAATCAAAACACTTTGTTTTAGCACGTCTCTTAAGAGGGAATAAGTGTTTGTATAATAATAATATATATATGGTTGTGTGTTATAATGCGGCTTATGAAATAATATACTGCTTAAGCTGATAAGATAACTGTTCTTAACCACGAGTGTGGAGATAACAGCGGCCCAAACGCAAAGCACTATAACGCTTTCTTCTTTTTTTTCATCTTTTTCTTCTTTTCTTCTCTTTCCTCCTTTCTTTTTTGTCTTATATATCTTTTTTTTTCTCTCTCCCTCCTATTCTTAAATATAAAAAAAAAATATTGTATTTCTATCATTTCTATAGTATTTATATATATTATATATATCTTAATATATATTATATATATATATAATATATTATATTATATATATATATATATATATATATATTTATTATTATTATTATTATTTATTTTATTTTTGTCATGCATTATGATTATCAATACTGTGTAATTCTATTATTATTAATTATATTATATTATTTTTATATATTTTTATTATTATTTTTATTATTATTATTATTAATTATTATTTTATTATTATTTATTGTTATTATTATTATTATTATCATGCGAGCTCCCTCTCAAAAAGAATAGAAAAATTAAATATAATATATATTGATATATATATTATATATATATATATATATATTATATATAGTATATATATATTATATATTTATATATATATTATAAAATATATATTATAAATTATTATTGACGCGAAAATAGTCCTCTCGACTCAAATTCAAATCTTAATCTAATCATGATTCATCTTTACTTGTATCTTCTTTTCTCGCTTCCATAGATTGGTGAAATGTGTCATATAGTATATATATACTATTATTATTATAGTATATCTTATATATATTATATATATATATATATATAGTATATATATATATATATAATTTATATATATATATATATATTAATATATATATTATATATATATATATTGTATTATTATTATTATTATTTTATTATTTATTATTATTATTATTATTATTATTATTATTATTATTATTATATTATTATTATTATTATTATTATTATTATTTATTATTATTTATTATTATTATTATTCTTTATTATTAATTATTTATTTTTATTATTATCACGCGAACATTATTATTATTATTATTTTTATTATCAAGCTGCGAGGTCTCTAAAAGACTACAAAATTAAATCCTATATCATTTCACTGAGGCTTAGCACAGTGGAGTACGACGTGAAGTCTTAACTCAGCGGTAAGGGATCGTATCTCGGTGGCGAGAGGCACTGAAATCGTATTCGAGATATAGGATAATTTTAAAAATGTGCGAGCGATCACACAGCGGTGTGACGTCCGCATCAGCATGCGAGCGAGCAGAGAGAGTGACATCGTGGCCATCGAGCGGACGGATGACTCCGGCAACGACGGCGCCGTCCCCGCCAAGGGGTCACCACCGTGCGCGGAACCTCCGAATACATTAGTATGCGTGTTAAGTACCTATTCCAAGTGTCACTTATAACTTCCAAGTGTACTTAAGTGAGCAAGGGGGGTAGGGGTGTTCTAGAGTAGGCTCATGTAAGTAGCTTAGCTCATGAAAAGTTAAGTTAGCTCATGAAAGTCTAAGTAGCCTGTGTGTGTGTGTGTGTGTGTGTGTTGTGTGGTTTGTGTGTGTTAGTGTGTGCTACGTATATAGCTCCAGGGGGGAGGGTTAAAGTGCGTTAACATGAAATGTACACCAAAAGATAGCCCCCGCCGGGGGGAACACGAAAAAACGCTCACGAAAGACGCTGAGTACAGGGGGCGCCGACCCCGGCCCCTTGACCGGGATATGTCATGGCTACTACTATATATATATATATATATATAATATATATATATATATATATATATATATATATATATATATATATATATATATATATATATATATATATATATATCATATATATATATCTTCTTCTCTATATATATATATATATATATATATCCACCCTATAGCTTCGCGGGACCGAGACGGCCTTACTATGGCATCTTGTCAATGTAGGGGTTCATCCCTTGGCCCATGTGGGCCACAACCATACCCCCTCACAAAACCCCGCCCATTCACTCCTATTTTGCACCTTTATTCTCGCCTCTGCCAAACTCACATACCTCTCCTCCAGGCATTCCTTCATTGACTCAATCCAGTTTTTCTTCGGTCTCCAAGTCGGTCGATTCCCGGAACACTCACCACTATACATCCGCTTAACCAACCGACTATCATCCATCCTTTCCACATGACCAAACCATCTCAATGTACTTTCATTTATTCTCATTTACTTCTTTCTTCACACCACACAACTCCCTAATGCGTTCATTCTCATTTTATCAATTCTTCTCACACCTAACACGCCCCTAAGATTGTCCATCTCAACACATTGTACTTTAGATCTATACCTCTTATTTCAGACCATAGTTTCACTACTATGCATTAACACAGGTAACAACATACCATCATGTAAGACCCTAGCGCACTCAAAACTTAGTCCTTTTACATCCGCCAACGATTTAATTGCTCCAGCAACCTTCCTAGTTCCTACAATTCACAACTTTCTTACTACACTCTGCATCATCCGTTCCCCTTTCATCCAACATATATCCTAAGTATTCAAACTCAGACATATTTTCCAGTTTCTTACCATCCAGCATAACTTCACACCGAGGACTGTTCTCACTCACAACCATAACCTTACTCTTATCTACGTTTACTTTTAAACCCCTCCTTTTACAAACCCTATCAAATCCCTCTACCAATCCTCTCAAACTCTTTTTAATTTGATGTTGATCGGATGAATAGGGAAAAAAGTATATAAATTTTTCATTTTTTTAAAAATTCAAATGTTTAAAAAAGTGAAATATTGATATATTTTTTTTATGCTTGTCCGATCAACATCAAATTTTCAGGGCTTGTATAGTTGGGCGAGATACATCTTTTTTACGTAGATAATATAATTGTTTTGTATACTCAAAGGAAAATTTTTAAAACATTTCCAAAAAAATTTTTTTTTTGAAAATTTGTTCCACGAACAAATCCAAAACTAAGAAATTATGCAAAGAAATTATCTAGGTAAAAAATGTGCATCTCTTCCGACTACATAAGCCCTGAAAATTTCATCCACTTCGCACGAACAGGAAAAAAGTTATCGCAATTTTTCATTTTAACATCCAAAAAAATGGGTTTGGAAATTGGACAACGCTGAGCACAAAACTCAAAAAATCGAAAAAAAAATTATTGTGACTTTTGTAGGTAATGGACCCATCTATGCATATTTCAAGTTTGAAGTTATTTCGAAAAAAATTCTGGAAGTTGATACGACAAATGTCAAAAACATGGGTTTTGAAAAATTAAAAATTCTGAAAGAATGACTACAGAAACATAAAAACACCCGAAAACAACGTTTTAGAGGACAAAGAAAGCTACAGTTTTGTGTTTATAGGGTCAAAATCGGCTGATAATTCCGAGTTTTATGTCCATTTTTAGGGGGGTGAAAATTGGGCGTAGCACGAACCCAATATTGGATCTTCCACTGAAGGAGAATTTTTCACCAAACTATCAAAACTTATTGGATTTCATTGACTCCGTACCAGCGCTTATCACCCTTCAGCAAATGGCCAAATCGAAAGATTTCATCGATCTCCGAAGATTGCAGTGCTATCATGGCTCGGAAACAAAACTGGCTACTCTCTCTTCCAGTCATCATGCTAAGTCTTAGTTGCATTCCTTCACTCAAAAAAATTAGTGGTTGAAAATACCATAAATTGTGGTTCTTTTAAACACAACCATATGTTTAAATAAGTGCCAAACACAATTAGTGTTTCGCAATTTTAACCATAAATTATGTTTAAAACGCAAACAACTAAATCAATATATAAGCCAGAAATTTAAAATAATTATCAAAGAAAATAAAATAATTAAAAAAACTATATACGAAAAACAAAAATTTGTAGCATATTCAGATAATTGTGGTTATTTTTAATTATGAATCAGGTAAGCCAAGCGATTGGTAAAATTTTCAGTTTGCTTTAACATAAACAATGGTAAAGCGAAAGAATCTTATGTTGTGCTTAAATAATCAATTGTTTAAGAATATTGAACATATCAAAATGTTTAGCTCACATCTCATGATTTTTTTCTTCCTGATGACTCTGGATTCTCTCCTTTTCAAGCAGTAACCGGAAAAACACCTCTTTGTCCTTTAGAACTTCTTCAAGCACCTAAAAACAGAGATTCTTACAACGACTTCATGAGAAAATTTATGGCTCACATGAAACAACTGGATTTTCGACAGCTACCACCTCTTCATCCCTCCAGTGCATCATCATACATTCCTGCCGAACTTCAAACCTGTTCCCATGTCTTTCTTCGAGTCGATCGCATTCGGAAGAGTCTGGAAGCACCTTATTCTGGCCCTTACAAGGTTCTTCAACGGATGGATCGATGCTACAAGATACAACTTCCTGATGGACGGACGGATGTCGTTTCGATTGGTCGTTTGAAGCCTGCCGTACTCCCTTCGACTCCACAGATGGTTCCTCAATCGGATGATGATTCGCCTTCACAGATGATTCCTCAATCGGATGATGAGTATCCCCCACAGACGGACACTTCATTTACTGAGCAGCAGGATCAGTGTTTAAATTTAATAATAATTGTGCTTCAAAGTGATTATGTTTAAAATTTAATTTAGTGATTAAAGTGCTCCGCTTTTAGGGCGCGAAGTGTATGTAGTATTGTTTAAAATAATATTTAAATTAAATATTTATATATATATATATATATATATATATATATATATATATATATATATATATATATATATATATATATATATATATATATATATATATATATATATATATATATATATATATATATATCTTTAAAATAATAAATTTTAATTTTTTTAAAGTTTTTAAATTGCTCAAATATGTTAGTTGAACATAAAACGTTATAAAAAATGGGAATCAAGAATAATCAAAACTCTTGAATACCGAAAAAATATATTCCTTATTTTATAAAACTTAAAATGTAGTTTATATTTATAATATGACATTTATTTGTAGTATATGATTATATAATATTTATTTTATGAAATAATGTTTTTTTAAAATTATACATAGTTTTCTTTCATTAGTATTGAGATAAATATTCTGCCCTCTCTCTCTCTCTCTCTCTCTCTCTCTCTCTCTCTCTCTCTCTCTCTCTCTCTCTCTCTCTCTCTCTCTCTCTCTCTCTCTCTCTCTCTCTCTCTCTCTCTCTCTCTCTCTCTCTCTCTCTCTCTCTCTCGGCTCATATGTCCTCTACTAGAGTCAGTGACGAGAAAAATTGTATATACAGTAAAATCAACATTCATACGATAGGTAAGAAAAGTAACCTTTACATATATATATATATATATATATATATATATATATATATATATATATATATATATATATATATATATATATATATAACTTTGTATATATATGCTATTCAGTAGGATCTTTATAATATGCCATATATTATATATATATAATATATATATATATAAATGTTTATATAATATATATGTAATAATATATATATGTAATATATGTAATATAATAATATATATATATATATATATAATATATATATATATATATAAATATAATATAATATATATATATATATATATATATATATATATATATATATAATAATAATAATATAATAATAATAATATAATAATAATAATAATAATAATAATAATAATAATAATAATAATAATAATAATAATAATTAAAAAATAATATATATATATATGTATATATATATATGTATATATATATATATATAATATGATATATATATATATATATATATATATGTAATAATATTGTAAATAATTATAATATAATGATAATAATAATAATGTACTAATAATATGTACAATAATGATACTATATATCTTTCTATATATATATATATATGAAATATATATATATATATGTATATATATATATATATATATATATATATATATATATATATATATATATATATATATATATATATATATATATATATATATATATATATATATATATATATATATATAATAATAATATTAAAGATGATATTTAATAAAATTAACCAAAAACAAATAATGGCTATTTTAACTCCACTATAGAGATAAGTTAAAAAAAGGTTGTAAAACTTATGTTTGCTGGTTCATTGGCCTCTAGTAGCTGAATCATACATGAAGGTGAAGAGAGGAGCTTCCCTGCAGCAGAGAGGTTGCAATGGCTAGTACTTATAGCTGTATATTTGGCTCCTCTGACATGAAGATTTATTGAAAGCTGAACATATTGAGGACTTTAAAGACTTAATGTGACAGTGATGGAATGAGAAGGAAGAGATGAAACCATGGCATGCATGTAATATATATATATATATATATATATATATCTCTCATAATATATATATATATATCATATAATATATAATAATATATATATATATATATATATATAATAATATATATATACAGGGTAAAAATATATATATATATATACTTAATATGTCAAGAATATATAATAATAATAATATGTAATAATAATAATAATATATATATAATAATATATAATATATAATAATATAATATATATAATATATAATATATATATATATATAATAATAATAATAACAATAATAAATATATATATATATAATATAATAGTAGAGTTTAATTTGTCAAGAAAACTATCTTTCTTTCATAGCCCTGGGCGTAATCTTATCGCTCAGAATATCGGAGAAAACGTAATTAACCGTGAACTGAAAGGGATTAACTTTTAAGCCATTTTAACCGCAAACCTCATTAGACTAATCCACCTTGAAACTCTCAAAGCATGTATGGGAATGAAAATTTTTATTTATTTATTTCATATATATAAGTTAAAATGTTTATGTAATGTGTATAAAATATATATATATATATATATATATATATATATTCTCTCTTTCTCAATGGTTTATATTTGTACATATTTATATTTTTCTATATATATAATAATATATATATATATATATTACTACTACTACTGCTACCAGTACTTCTAGTAATAATAAATAATAAAAGTAATAATAATATTAAATAGCAATAATAATAATAATAATAATAATAATAATAATAATAATAATAATAATAATAATAATAATAATAATAATAATAATAATAATAATAATAATAATAATAATACATCCAAAGAGGAAGTATTATTCCATTAAGATAGAAATCTTTAATATGATTGGTTAGTGTTTGTAAGGCTTATATTTATTGGTTGTCGATTTTTGATTTATATGTATAATATATATATATATATAATATATATATATATCTTCTTCTTTCAATAATAATAATATATATATATATATATATATTACTACTACAACTACTACTACTAATAATAATAATAATAATAATAATAATAATATTAATAATAATAATAATAATAATAATAATAATAAATAATAATAATATAATAAACAATAATGAATAATCAAAGGGTATTGTTAATTTGAGATGAAGA
>JABUQX010014795.1:0-27500 GCA_015478945.1 Trachelipus rathkii
ATATATTATATTAATATATATATTATATATTATATATATATAGGTAGACGGTTAGGATGCTCGAGGGAACTATCAAATACGCTGTATACTTCAATAACTCTTTACGTTCGCCCTTTACTATAGTAGCAAACAAGGTAGGTGGCTGTTATACTGCACAACTATGAGTTTTTGTTTGTAAATTTGGTATAATACTATATATTATAGACTAGCTCGTTGCGTATAGTAGCTCTATCTCCTTCTTCACTAGCCACTACTATATATATCTGTTGCTTGTTAGGTATAAATTCTCATTTCACTATTTATCTGGTTGATTTCCTGCTATATTAATATAGATTTAATACTACTCATTACCAGGTACGAAGGCTTCGTGTAACGGTCCTGTGGGCTCATAGCATTGCGTAACGTTCTTAAGATTACAGTTGTTCTGGGTTTACTCTCTGCTAAAGTGTTCGCTCGACTTAAATACTTTAATCCCTTCCTTGAAATAAGGGTTCTGCCGTTAGTAGGTTAGGTGACAACTTAATAAAATAAATAATCATCTTGATTAATATGGGCACTATATCATAACTATACCACAAACTAGTTGGTCTGCATCACTATATATAAGAGATGACGTTTGATTACTTTACCAAAAGGAGTAATACTATGACTACACTATGATATATTATGGGAGTTTCAGTATATTGTGCATGGCGATATAATGATCCCTTGAATTTAGAATGATCACCATAATTTATAATGGCTGCAAGTCACTATGAACCGAATATCTCCTCCTAATTAGCTTATTATTAGTCCAGCATAAGACAGTCTCATGATCGTAAAGGTTAGCTACTAGATAAGGTAATTCTCCACAGATAACTTCACGGACCGGAAGTTGGTAGACATAATATGATAGAAAGTACGATTTTCGCTGATAAAATATTAGAATATTTAGGTTTTTTGTAAGGTCTCATCTCTGCTTTTGATGCTAAACAGGTGTTTGCAAGATATGTGACTATTTTCTCAAGCTTGAGAGGTATATTTTGCAGCTTTGTTGCTTTCATTTGACTTATTTAGATAAACTAATCTCGCTTAATGTTACGTTACATGTCTTACTGCACTATATTAAATAATAATTATCGCTTACTGTCCTTCGTTTAGAGTGTTATTAATTGATTAGATGTTTTTTTACCTGGAAGCACAATAGGTGATAATGACCTTCGATGCGGTACATCGCGATGTGATCAAAATAGCATTGATACTTATTTTGACTTATAGAGGGTAACTGTTAGGTGAACAACATATTTTTTGTATTTAATCTACTGTTTTAGCGGATTATATATGACCTCGAGTATATTTAATGAGGATATGTTATAAATATATTTATACATTCGATTAGATCGCTGAGATATTTAAATAATATGAAAGTTTAAGTGAAAGTGTTCTTGGGACCACTGATGCAGATGATATTATTAAATTCCTACAATATATCAATATTTTATCATATTAATACATATAAATATATATAATATATATATATAATTATAATACTTAAATTATATAATATAATATATATATTAATTATATTAATAATATATATATTATAATTATTATATATATATAAATATATTATCTATATATATATTATTATATATATATAAATATAATAAATATATATATATTATATTTAATAATATATATATAAACTATATAATATATAATAAATTTACTGATCTATCGGGATTTAGGTTATCTATTTACGATTCAGGTAATATTAGAAGTAGCTTATTATAATGTATTGGTTGAAGTAATGATATGATATATATATATATATTAATATATATATTAATATATATAATATATATATATATATTATATATAATAATTAATTAATAATTATATATATATATTATATATTAATATATAAATATATATATTATATATATTATTAATAATATATAAATATATTATATATATTAATATATATATATATATATTATTATATATATTAAATTTTATATAATACTTAATTATATATATATTATTAATTATTAATATATATTATATTATTATTATATAATATATTAATATTAATATATATATATATATATATATAATATATATAATATAAGTTATATTATATTTATTTATATAATATATATAATATATATATATATAATATATATATAATTAATTATATATATATATATAATATATATATATATATATCATTTTGACGGAAGCGAATAGCGATTATTGTCTGAGTCACCGGGCTATAACTTAGGTATCCCGGTTCACTATACTATATGCCATTATAAATTATATATATATATATAATATATAATATATATAAATTAATATTATTAATATTATTATATTATATATTATATTAATCTATTACTATTAATATATATTATATTAATATATATAATATAATATAAATTATTATAATTGTAATGTTAAGAAGAAAACATATAGTATGTATAAGGGTATATATAAGGTATAACTGACCTCTCTATGGGGATTGGATACCACCGCAATTGTTTGCCGCGTGAGGAACATATATGGTACCCGTATGTACTAATAATAATAATACATAGCTGAGCTAATCCTCTCAACCCAAATAAGGTTAGGATTCTAGAACAGTTATAAGTCAAACTCAGTAAGTATCCCGTCAATATATAGACGACAATACACCAAGGTTCCACTGTTCATAATTTCGTTCTATTTATATTTTTAGATGTAACATATATTGCATAATATATATCGCATTTAAGATATAAGAATTGTTATAATAGATAAGAACATATAATAGAAGGTAAAGATTTTAACTCTGCTCATTCTTTCACTGGGATTGCAATATATACCACCGCATGTCTTGCGTATAGTGGAGGACATATATACTATCCCGGTGCTATATCTATATCAAATCAGAACTATTCACTCTACAACCCCAATAAAGTCTGAGATTCAATAGATACATTATAAGCAACCTGAGTATTCCTCGTCTAGGGGCAATCACCTCCAGTAGATAGTTCCAGCTGTCCTATAGTCATTGTTTCTCCATTTATTTTATAGATATTCAATAATCGCATTCTGCAATCAATCAATAAATGTATATGACTCCAAGTTAAAGAAGATAATATAATTAATGATAAATCGTAAAAGTAACTTATGTCCTTCTCCGTAGTGATAGAACGCATTCCAATCATGTTACGTATTATATATTATATCTCGAGATCGCATTTTAGCACAACGGGCATATGTCCTCTATACGCTAGCAACATGGATGGTATCAATCTCCAGTAGAAGGCAATTTAATTATTTACCGGAAAACATTTGTGTTTTTATCTTAAATCTATCTAATTATGCCGATTATTTAATTTAGTCAATTATTTAAAACAATCTAATAAAATAATACAAGAACGAGAAAGTGACAGTAGCCTTGGAACTTGGCTTGGTAGTCGCCTTGACGGGAACTATCGGAATGCTTTTTAATTAACTGTTTCTTAGTAATCCAACTTTTTTTGGGTTGGAGGATAGCTCCAGTCCTGTATAAAGCACTGAGGCTATATTGTCGCCTCTAGACTCCAGCTAAACATCGGTGGGTTCAACTATCTATCTCCGAGATGAATAAAGGCAGTTTAATTTTTCTCTTTATACTATCCTTCCATAATATTATATATATAAATGTTCTTATTCTTTATAACATCTTTATCTATAATTGCGATTATTTATGGTCAAATTATAATTATTAAACTCATTACTATAATATATAAATATATTATATGTACTATATAAATTGATAGATCCACGTACATATATGAATAATTAAAGAAGCCTTGATATCAATATTATTGTCTCGTATAGTATATATAATATACTATATATATATATTAATATATTATATTAATATAATATTAATATATATTATATATTAATTAATATTAATATCATATTAATATTATATTATATATATATATTATATCATATAATTATATATATATATATTATTTAACAAATATATTTGTATAAATATTAAGGATCTAGATAATTTTTAGGTTTGATCTGCATGAGAAGATAGAAGATACACAATTGCTCTATTTATATCTAAATTTTAGGAAAGAAAATTGACAATGGTGATTATAGTTTAAAATAAATTAGACTGACTAAATTATGTCAGGGCAGAAAAGTATGGATACTGAGGATATTTTTTTTCAAATATAATATAATAAATAAATATAAATCTTTTTTTAAGGTGGGTCTGACAAGGTTTGAATGGCTTTCGAAAAATAAATGACTTTATTTTTATTATTGGGTAGATATTCTATATCGTTAATACTCATCCTATATTTATATTACTCACGAAATTTTAATCGAAATCTTTTTATTTTTTAATGTAAGAGGGTGACCTTTAACTTGCCTAGACCTATAAACTAACTATTAACCTATCATTTAATTCCTGAGTTCGACATATGAGAGGAGTACAATTCAACTCAGTTTCATTACTTTAAGAACATATTATATTTTATGTAATCAAAAGAGAACGCTATAATATTTATAATCAGGTGGCGATATATATTATAATTTATTTCATATTATATATTAATAATATAGTATTTATTTATTTAATATATATATATATTATATAATATTTATATATATCTATATATATATATCAAGTATAATCTATTATTATATATTATATATTCATGATATATTATATTATATAATATAATATAATAATATATATAATATATATAATATGTAATATCTATATATATATCTATATATAAATAGAGAGAGAGTAAGAGAGAGTGAAGAGAGAGAGATAGAGAGATGCAGAGACAGATAGAGAAGAGAGAAGATGAGAGTAAGAGAGAGACGAAGAAAGAGAGTGGCCGTGAAGTATAAGTTCATTTTTTATAAAGAAAAATAATAATTTCATTCAATTTTTTTTCAGAAAATACTTTTAATTTAATTTCCTGAGGATATACTAACTCTATATATATAATAATATAAAATAATTATGAAAAAGAAGATATAAAAATATATATAAAAAAAACATGGTAGGCTTATTAAGTAAAATCCAATTATTTGAAAAAATTCAATAAATGATCGTTACGACATTATTGGATATTCATAATAATAATAATTAATAATTTAATATATAATAAAATATAATAATAATAAATTATATAATCATAAATTAATAATAATATTAAATCATAATAAGAAATAATATATATTATAATTTATTAATAATATACATCCTATAAAGATACATTAATATAAATAATAATTATGATATAATTAAATAAAAATAATTTAATATAATAATCAATTAAAATAATAAAATAATTAAATAAATATAATAAATATTAACAATATATAATATAATAATAATATAAAATAATAATAATAATAAATATAAAATATAATATTAATATATCATATAATAATAATAATAAAATAATAATTCTTTTTATATATTTATTCTAAATAATTAAATAATTATATAATTAATAATATAATTTATATTAATATAATTAATAATAATAAATAATTTATTTATATTATTAAATACTCATATTTACCTATATATATTAGTTATAACACAAGAGACTAGTAAATAACCACAGTGATTACATTATTACAACTACTTATAAATAAATTACATTCATCAGTCAAATTCACATAGGAGAAATAATTAATAATATATAATTAATATAAATCAACAATAAACAACAATTAATTACCTTTATAATATAATAAGTTAATTTTATATTGCCAATAAATTCTTCTATCCTAGTAAGCCATTTTCTTAACACGCAACTAGTATTTTCTATGTCCCTTCTTATAAAATAGTAGAAGTGTGTGAGAATTCACAGAAGACGAGTCCCCCACAACATATGAGTTTTAATTAAAATCACCAGAAATTCTTTGATGTAGGTTCAATATACCTGTCAGGTTCCTCGAGATAAGGATGCCTCAAAGGATTATCAATTTAAACGTAAGTATTAATCAAGATTGTAAGTGGTAACCAATTTTAAGTCTTAGTCTCATACTATACTTATATAATATAGTGCGCTTTCCATTATATCCCTATGCTAAATTATGGAATGCACCAAAGTAAAGAAGTAGCCATTACTTAAAAACACTCTTGTGTATCAATCCTGCACAGGTATGGCTTGAATTCACCTCTTGCTCGCAAAATTATATTTCAGTACTGGTATATTAAATCTTTATTATATTCTCTTTTTGTAGTCCTTAAATATATACTTCTTCAGCACGTTTATTATTTCTATCTAAGTGCACAATATTAATTGGTTCCTCATAGCATATATCGATTATTCGATTTATCCACCCAATATGACTAAACTAAAAATGTAAGGTTTCTCAGGAATGTAGCATTAAAATAAAAATAATAATCGTACTATGACTAGTTCTCACAAACCTTTAGGATGAATAACATTTCAATAATTTCTAGTAGCAAATATTAATATCTCATCGTCTTCAATATTTAATTTTCTTATCATATCTCTTGGTCTATATTTTCTTACATTCTAAAATTTTAATTAATATGATTCGTCCGTCTGGTCGTCAAATCTTAACTTAGCCTAACTCACAGTAATTACATTTGATAGATTTGCAAATATTGTGATTTCAGTACCATTTAAATGAATGTTAGCTCTTACATTAGGAGAGAGTGAGGAGAGATGAGTAAAGATCCTCAAATAACTTCTTCATTTTCAGTATCAAAGACCATACTTTATTAGTGTCATATCACATCTGATAATATATTGTGATTTTAGTCGTCACGATCGGTCCTGAAAATCAATGAAACGACATCTTCGAGGTATAGATTTTTTGCACTCCCAACAAATATATATTGTCGTGTATTCTCCACCGACTGTCAAGAAGGTATAGTAAGGCGACTCCGTGCTAAATTCCTTATCGTATTCGCCTATAATACCACTTCATTGTCCCTTCTATACCTCCATTCTGCGAATTAATTGATAGTTCGTCTACGACATATCATATAATTAATTAATATGTATATCTTAATATATTTATATTATAGGTTCCTAAAGGCAAAATAGATATATATAGAGAACCTTCGCCGTTCCTTCTCATCATATCGCATACATAGGACTACGATTTTGTTACGATGATCCACTAGTCACTATAGTACTATTTATTGGAAATCTTTTCAATGAGATAGAGAGAGATATATTAGGAAACTTGTTACTATGAAGCAGTCAACTTGTAATCGCACAACACCTCGGTTAAATATCCTAGATCTTTCTATAATTTTTGGATAAGTAAGTTGTACCCTTTGTTGTTACAAAGTGTTTCGTCTTGTAACATGCTCATAGTGTAATATATAATATATATGTAGTACAAATTTTTTTTGCAGTTTCTTTTCCGAGACAGGCTCTCACTGCCATCATGCAAAAGTCGACAAAACCATTTTCTTGATCCCTCTCCCGCTTTTACGATATGCGCACAAGCTTTGTTGACCTGAACATGACAAAGGAATTACTAATAAAGTAAAATGTAAGCAGTGAAGCTAAATCTCCTTTAAGCTAGAGAGAGAGAGAGAGAGTAGCAAAAATTTAACAAGTTTCTATCCATTATAATGTCCTTTTCTCAGATTTGACTACAGGTGTATCTGCTTAGTGACATGTCATTATATTATTCCTCGTATCTAGGGTACCTAGGCCGCATCATCTTCACTCATTTAATGATTTCTTAGGGTGGGTGTCAATACATTGGGTATATTGTGCGTCAACAATGTCGGATAAGAGATAATATAACTGTGTGGTTGCACGCAGAGACAGAGTATTCACTTGCAGCCTTAATCTACTCACTAAAATTCCGCAGGGGTATGGAGATTAAGATATAAGTTATGGCATAACCCTGTTTTATTTTTTTTACTACTCTCATGATATTTATTTTATGATATACCGAGTTTACTGTCTCGCATACTCAGTAGTTACGTATCTGGATTTTTGGTTCACGATTATGGTGTCAATGCACTTAGCGAAATATGTCAGATTCTTTTACTCTGGATTAATTGTTGCCAATAAAAGCATGAGTTGTGATTTTGCTCAGACAGGTGTTCAATAGCTTTGATTATCTACATGACGAAGATTTTGTGCAAGAGGTGTTCTTGATAAACGCTATGACGGAACTATTTCAGAAAGATAATGTTACATATCATTACCACATTTGTTCTTATGGATCAATATCTGCAGTCATCTATTGATTATATATAACTTCTTTTCGTGCAGGATATTCTTTAAATTTATACAGAAATATTTCACACAACGCTTTCGTTATCCCTTTACATCCCAAAATAATCTTATTTATCTCGTACCTTCAATCACAATTAGTTATAGTACAGGCTTTTTGGGTTCTCGTCTAGTGAATCCACCTCACAATCAACGTTGATCTCTCTAGAAATTTTCAGTTTATTATTATTGTTCAATGCACAGTATCTCAATGAAGCAGAAGGTTAGAGATAAGCTATCTTGTTGGATAATAGATAGAGATATAAGTTTACTTGACGCCTTTGGAGCACACTACTCTTTGATAATTGTATCTGCTCTCACTCTTATTCTAATCGTTGGGCTTATCGGTTGCTCTTCTTATAGGCGACATACAGCAAGACTTGGTTGAGATATGTAGCGCCATTTGAATAGGTTTCTTTTATTTTTTGAGTTTCCTTGGTATTTCCTTCGCACTGTGATCTATTGGGTGTATTTAATGTGATTATCGTGTCAGGTACATGGGGGAATATATTGTTACGCCTAGCAGACAAAGATGCTTCCTTCTTCATCTAATCATTTGTATTTCTCCCTCTTGTATATCATATTCATGTGTCGATTATATATTAATGTTAGATGATTATATTCTACATTACTCACTCGTAATATAATATAATATATCACTAAATGACATATATACCATATACATAGAGAGCCAACTCTTTCTAAGGTGCAGCACTAATACTCTCTTCATTATAATGATTATTTTATATAGAGATATATATACGTGGTATAGATATAGAGATATTATACCATAGCCCTCGAATATGTATATCCATAGAGACAGCATATACATGCTTGAGAAAATTAATAGGCATATCGATGTGAGATTAGGGGGTACTTTTCAGAGTCAAATTTTCTGTGAGTTAGTATAATCAGAGGGTTAATATTAGTTTTTTCAGATTATTATGTATCTCGAGATAACGTTTTTATTTTATACTGTCTAGCATGAACGAGTTGGACACTTGTGAGGATATTAGAGTACGATGAAATTTGCTGAGATTTTGGGCAACGCCAGAAATATATTCGGTATTTGTAAAGATATTCCTCGCAAGAACACTATGAAGACGATTGAGCTGTTGACGGAGACGAATAACTAACATGCACAATCGTCCACCGTCTTCGAACACTTTCTACTCACATCTGTACTGTATATATGTCTGTTACTCAGTGTTTTGTTATACTTCAAATGACAAGTTCTTCAATTGCAATTAAAACTTAAGGAATTTCATGTGTCGTGGTGCAAGGCAAGTTGTCATTTCTTTATTTAAAATTCTTTTGACTAATACGTCAAGTGCCTTTCCTTGGATTAATCCACATATTACTCAAATTACTAATCTACTGTTCCACTAGTTTAATTTAATGTTGTATTGTCCAAAATAGAATTTTTCTACAGCGCCATTATTAACGAATCATACAGGGTGTCTTTCTCTGGCATTATGTCTATGAAAAATTGGATCTCATGTCTCCTGAGCGTTTTCCCGAGTTAATAGTTCTATTAGAGACTTATATTAAGTCGACTCACCTCTCTTCATGAATTTATCTCTATAAATATGATAAGGCAAGTAATTTCTTTTTTGAGGCTAAGTCAACGGTTCACTGGACCTTGGTTTGGACGTTGGAGGTCACCGGACCGAGGTTTGCAGTTGACCAGAATTAAAAGAAAAACGTCGTAGGATGTTCGGACTGTGGTTTGGAGATAAATAAAGTTACATAAAAGTAATTGAAAGTTCTTTATAAAGCTCCTTATATTTAGTGCAAGAAATTTAGCCTGTTTTTCATAGAACTCTTCCTGCCCAATCCAGCGTCTGTGTTCATCGATTATTACACGTGTAAAATCTTAAAACTGCCACAATGCTGAGTCGCGTTTATGCCGCTTCATGTCACATAATCACAGTAGGTGATTTGCATAATTAACTTTATCCAAGGGTGGGAGATCAAAAGAAGATAGCTTATTTTAAAGATCAAGACGCAGGGGTGCAATATTTTGGTTCTCCTAGTGGTGCTAGGTGCTAGCACCTTATCAAGAGTTACAATCTTTGGCACTATTATTCTAGATTCGAACAATCTTCTACATCAAAACAATTCCATGAAGTAAGATAACATATTTTAACACAGTCAGTGTCGCCATAAGCCAGTTATAGTACAAATACTGAAACCAAGTTGATTTTGCCATTCTAATTATCATTCTATCTTCTTTCTTGCTGTCAATATATACGACACGCAAACAACATCAGTGATAAGAAACAATAGTATAAGCGACTAAATTATAGCTAAAATAACGTGAACAGATATTTATCAGCATCTGCAATAATAATAATTTAATTGAATAAAAATTATAGTATGCAATAAGTTGTTGAGAATAGATAACAGAAAGTTAGTCACATAGTTAATTGAAGATATAATCCAAGTATACGAATAATAATAAGAGATAGACAGTCCTTATATCTAAGTATTTATAATTAACTTTTATCCTTTGAGATGCATCTTACGATACAATAATAATACCACTGCATAATAATAATACATCGCTTATTATCCTACTCAATTATTATAAAAATAATAGCGTATATAAAATATTTGATAGTATAATATAATATAATTGCGTTAAATGTTTTATTTTCTGTGATATGAATATTATATTTTATTCTTACATATATATATTTATAATTAATTTAATTAATATTATTATTTTAATACTGTGCTTGCATAATAATAATATATATACATCAATATATATATAATAATAGATAATATATAATATTCTTAATAATTAATTTCATACTTAAAATATTGTTTAAAAGAAAATAATAATAAATATTTCATAACAATTAACAGTCGCAAAAAATACTTATTATTATAATAATAAATATCATAATATAATAATATAATATACTCAATAATAATAATAACAGTATTATCAACTAATGATTATTTTAATCGTGCATCAAATCTATTTTTTCAATTCATATTACATATATTAATTTATGATACAGGTAATATAATATAAATATTAAATCAATTATAATATAACATATTAATATTAATACTTATAATAATATTTAATACTAATTAAATATATTATTAAAATAATATATCAATAATTTATTTAAATAATATAATATAATAAATTAATTCAATAATTATATAATTACATAATTAATATATAAATTATATTAATAATAATTACTATATGCATCACTCAATAAATGATGTGTATTTCCACTAACTTTATATAACTAATCTTTATACGGGCCACCCACGGCATATTACAAATACAAATCGACTATTTACAGCTTTATACGTTAATAAACTTCTATCTTTACTTATCACTCTAACAAATTATGGAATCATATTTTTAATTATTATATATTTAGTAATTCATATAATGGCGGTAAATAACTTCTATCATCAATTAAGATGGAGATGTAATTAATAGGCAATACAAAATAAATTAATAATAATAGAGGACTAAATAAAATTTCAAAACATTCATATTTAATATATTTACAAATTATATTTTATCGGTAAATGATTCAATTAATTTAATGAATATAATAATAATAAAAACATTTGTGTTAAGATACAGACCTTAACAGACAGTAGTTATTTCTATATTTCATAATATGTTAAAGTACTATAATAACTCAATTTAATATATTTATTGATTATAATAAAATAATATATAAAATAATAATAATTGATTAATAAAAATAAATAATAATAATAATCAATGACAATAATAATAATTAAATCTATATTCATCTATTATATATATATACTTAAATTAAGTTTAATATTAATTTATAATATAAGCACAAATAATAAGTATTAATAAAGACGGCGGTATGTTATATGACATTGGAGATTCAATTCAACGTTCTAATGTTTATAAATCACTTTTTCTATATCTCTAATTCTCATGGCTAAAATAATATAACTAATATAAATATCTTATTAATAATAATATATATCTATTAATACTAACATGATACTTACTATTAATATCATAACATATTCATAATTCTACTATTAATAATAATATAACAATTAATAATGTCTCTCTCTAAATTTTGATATTCAGTCTATTATAAATTAATATTCAATAGCATTCTATCATTACATAATACAAGAAGATTCTTTAACTTTCAATAACATAAAGAATAATAAATCTCATAATCTATCATGATTATTCTCGTACAGTTCTCATCGTCTTTCCCATCCAAATGTCATCGCGATATCATCTATATATCAAGGGCATAGTGATTTATTCATATAGGAATGACATACAATAATCTTTACACATGGATAACTAAAACAAATCAGTTCAGTTTTAACAATTGCTAATCTAGCCTAACAGTCATATAGTCAACAGATACTGGTATATGATAATAATAATAATAATAATAATATAATATCATAATAATATATATATAATAATACATAATATATACGTGGTTCAATTCAAATACAATAAAATAAACAAAATCATATACAAATAAACGCCAAATGAATTCTATAATAATAATCACATAATTAATAAATAAATAATATACTAATAATAATAATAATAATCATATTTCAATAATATATATTACCTCACACTGGAACAACAATTCTAAATATAACATTAGTACACACTGATATCTAATTCAGTCAATATATAATTAATGTAAAGGTAATAATAATAATAATAATAATAATAATAATAATAATAATAATAATAATAATAATAATAATAATAATAATAATAATAATAATAAATAAATAAAAATAAATACATTAATAATAATAACAAAGCAACAATAACAACAATTCTAAATACTAAAGCATGCAATACCTCGATTCCATATTCAATATATTTGATAAATTATCATCTGTCTCTCAGAGTTTATCATCATCTCATAGAGTAATTAATAACTAATCAGATTTGTGTACACGTCTTCTCTATTAGATCTTTATAATAAGTAATAATCTATCCTGATGGTTTACTCAAATAATCAACTATATAGTATGGCACTTATGAAGATATTTTTGAACTAATACTCTGTAATCATTGGTACCCATTTTCGATCTGTCTATACTCTCTAATTCATGAACTCATACTACTTCTATATGACATGATATCAATGGCCCCTTCTATAAATCCACCATAATTGTCTAAATAATCTTAATATTACATTAAATCTTTCTTACTGTATGATAACCGGCAGAAAATATTAGTCAATATAAGATTGTTCAAGTATTTATTCCCATCTATCTACATTTTGACATACCTACATTATTTATGATCTATCATGCATAATCACCATCCTCACAAAAGATATCACTAATAAAAAAAATACTATAAATAAACAATTAAACAAAATTAAATTATCATATAATTAATTAATAATATGAATATAATATATATTATATAACATATTACATAATAATAATATATAAATTAATTATATCATATATATAAATTATAATTAAATAATAAATAGATAAATAATAATTAATAACAATAATAATAATTATAATAAAAATAATAACAAAAATAATAATTAATAATAAAAATAAATATATAATAGACATAAATTTAAATAAAATAGAATATATCATAAATACCTCTTTATTAATAATATATGAAATAAATAATAATTTTATAAAATTATATTAATTAAATAATAATAATTAATATAATAATAATTAATACAATTTAATAATCGGGTAAATAAATAATTACACATATACTAATATGAATAACTTAATTATAAATTCAATCAATTAATAATATAAAAATAATATAAACTATATAATATATAACTTAAATTAATAAAATATAATTATAATTAATTAATAATTACATTTAATAAATATTCTCAATATATAATATAATTACTATATATGTCTAATAATAATAATAAATCTCATATTATTTCATAATTAAACAGCTCAATATACATAAACAATAAATATATATTACATATACTATTACTATCTAACTATTACATTTAAAGTATATATTATAATAACTCAATTAAAATAAATTAACACTCGTGATACACATAATCTAATAATAATAACCTTAATACAAATTAATAATACTATAATAAATTAAAAATTATTAATCTGGGACTAGTATATAATAAAAATGCTTCCTCTACTACTAATAATTAACCAATTTACTATCCTAATCAATATCTCAACTTTCTCTATATACACTCCATTCTAATTAACTTCACTCACTAATTATACTCAATACTATAACTCTTATAACTTAAACACCTTAATCAATTTAAGATGTAACCTTACATAATACTATAATAATTTAATCTAATTAATAAAATAATATATCTAATATAATCTAATTTTCAATTTATAATGGGATTCATCTACATTTCATATTATAATTACTATTAATTCAATCAATATGAACAAAGTTCTCAATAATAATAATAATATTAACTGATATTAATATATATAATAATAATAATTAATTATCATATAAATAATTAAATAGTAATAATAATAATAATACCAATAATAATATCAATAATATCAATAACTCAATAATTATATATATATATAATATACTTATCTAATTAATTATATATAATTCTTTAAATAATATCTCATATATATTTAATTCAATTCATATAATAATAATAATTATATAATTAACACTTAACTAAGTATAACATACACACTACTCTTATAGCTACAAATAAGCATAATAAATAATTTAATGATGATCAAGATAATACATAACACACTCTGTACCAAGTAGTATACGGTTACGTGTAGACCTAGTTAGCTATGGAGTCAGGAGGGGGAAGGGAGGGAGTAGAGTGTTGAATATGGAGGATATAACTAAGCTGTATATTTTCCAGTGTTTTCCACGAAGTTGTGAACGGAAAGGAGTACGACGCATATTTTCACTAGCACCTATTTCGTTATGTCGCCACTCACGACGATATTAGATCAATAGCCACTGTCAACATCACACTCATTAAGTCCTCCAACTACTTTGCTGGGCGCCCGTGCTCTTCCAAGGCTCTTTCTTATCTATATGATATCTGTATTCATGATATAAGAATAGTTACCGAGAAGAGTATGAGAGCATACATATATTCATAATTGTAGTTAGTGATGGTACCTTTCGCCTTTACAACTGTGAGTGGCATCAAGGTATCGCTTACTAATGTAGTGAGTCAGGATTTTGATACGTAGTATATGATGAACAACTATTACAATATTGACTATCAACAACAGAAATCGTTCCAGGTCATCATCGGGCATCACACTTGGGTGGCCAAACTCGTTTGATATACCCCTGCAAACAAATAGATATAAATCACGACAAAGCTTTTAGACTAAACAACAGGAGACATAAAAGAATATCACTAATCACAAATAATAATAGATAATAGCATCAATAATATATCGTTCAACTAACTAGTTAACAGATGACTCAATAGATGAGTCTAGAATAATTAATAACATAATTAATTAAGCATACGGTCGGCTAATATATACTCTAGATTAATATGCTGAAAAAATTATATTTAAATCAATCACAGAACACGTACACTCAAAATAACAAATATAGTTATGTCAACTTATACCATAATAATAATTAATATAAATATAATAATCAATAACTTATCAATATATGGTTATAATATACGAATTATAAGCACGATAATAATAATAATACAATACAGTGATAATAAAGAAAATCGAAAGTTAAGAAGTAATCTACTCACATAAATATCAAGTAAAAACACTAATAATTAGTACATGTATCGTTATTGAAATACTAATAATAATGTCTAGACTATAATGAAACGTTCATCCAACTCAATAATTATAATACAATAATACATAGAATACTTTTTCTTAACATATATTTTCTGCCTTTTGAAACTGAATAGATAATAATAATATATCAAATTAATTCACCTATATTATCAGACAACCAACTACTAGCAGACAATCACAAACAATTACTGACTGGGACTTCGGTATGGCCTGATAATTAGAATATTTAATAGGTGCAATACCGTCATCCTGTAGTCGTAATCCTCCGATGAAATACATATCATTTATGAATAATGAATAATATGAATAATACTAATAATTAGCTCAATAATGAAGTTATGCACAGAAACAAGTACAGTGCAAGATCATACAAAGAATACAGGGTAGACGTTGGTAGTAGCTGGGGTGATAATTAATATCTCTTAATTTTATAATGTTATCTGTTGACTGCTGACATCAAATAATCGAACTTGTAAAGTAATTAATAAGGTTAATGACACTTAATGATTAACATCTAACTACACTAATCACACTCACGCTCGTTATTTAATTAATAATAATAATAATGATGCCATGTCTACTTCAGAGAATGATTATATTTCTAACAGATATCAACAAAACAAATTGATAATTTTTTCTCAGCTTACGAATGGCTAAATTTCACTTGTTAATAATAATAATAGTTATAAATATCACTCATTTGCTGAAACAATGACAACTTATTTGTATTTTCCTAATCATAGATATAACTAATATAATAATAACCATAAAAAGAATAATAAATGCAATACATAATAATCTTTGAGCATACATAATCAAGTTAATAAGATAAATAACTAATATATAATACGTAACGATTTCAACAATTAACAATAATAACTAGTATTATATCATAATTAAAATAATACACGTGATAGACATTTAGATTTTAAAGTTCATATATATCTATATACATTAATAATAATACTTTATACCGAAGGTAGTCATATATATCTAATATTATAAAGAGAATATATATAGATAAAATAATAATAATGAATCAAATTCCAATTTCATACTTCCAGTTCAAAATCCAAACTTCTCATTTGTTCTTTTTTAATTCAACAATTTGACAATAAATGTGATATATAGTAAGAGTATCTTGGCCCTCCTGCTAACCGGCATACAGTACAAATATGACAACAGGAGTGTCGAAGAGATGACTCATATAGGGATAAGCCACATAATTTATTGTACTACGCTATCGCCGTCCTATACTCTTTTTTTTATAGGCTCAGCTGTTACGCCTGACCGGCTTACATTGTGTGTAGGTATAGGTTATTTTTGTTTGCTTTTTCGGGTGCTGGCGCAGTTCTACACATAATCTCTACGCGCTCCCCGCGCTTTGTGGTGCTGTCTCGAATACACTGAATAGGCAACCGCTATCATGTTTGTCCTTGATTTTTTTTTATGTATATTCTCGTCTCTATCTTATTATCTGCACAGTCCGTGGTGGTCTGAAAATACGGTTAATAAGATACATAAGATCCTCCACACCGAATTTGGTATATACGACTCTCGCACTACGATTCTCAGAGGTTTCTTAAGTTGCCATCATAGGCTACGATTAACTTATTTAGAATCCAAAAGAATGAAATGGAATGTCAAATTTACAGTTTTCTTTTCAAGTTCCCAAACTTTCTTTCATTACTATTAATTCTCCAAAAACGTCCTAGTAAATTCCTTACAAAAATTGGTTCAAACCGCCAAGGCTAACTTCAACGCACTCAAGCAGGGAAAGATCAGTGCCGCTTCGGTTCTTCCCCTGCTCGCCTGGTTCCCGATAAAGTACCAATTTCCTATCTTTCATTACCAAGTAACACGGATACCCGTTACGTAAGGAAACCATCATTTTATACAGTCTGTTTATTCCTATTTTCTTGTTCCAGATCATCTAAGTGTATCCTCATTTCACTGTGTCGATTTTCTCACTTTCTCTTTTTTTCTGTTGTCGTTTTCAATCTACCCCTGCGCATTCTTATAAATAAATATCCAGTTTATATATTGTGTTTTTTCCATTCGTCAGATACCCTTCCACGCTTTTCAATCCTAGTCTTTTACCAAAAGGCAATGTAATTCAATAATGGTTACTCTTCTCTTTAGACCCCGATCCCCGGAGTTTCAACCTATTTCCTTCAAATTTCAATCTCACAAACGCATTTTGTTGAAAAATGGCATATATTTGTTAATCTCAATTTCTTTTAAATCTAGAATCTCTATTCAATATCTGGTTTTAAGAACCAACAAGAGGCGAGTAGTCCCTGATTCGTATATTATTGTCCTTCGGCTCGGTGGTTCTAGACAACCTTAAAAAATATTTTTGTTGCTTTAGCTTACTCGACTCTCTCGCCTCCCATGAACAATTTTCCAGATTATTTACGTCATTTTTTTCTATATCGCTTCCTTCTTTATTTCTAAGGCTACGCACGTTTTACACTTAGTGGGATTTGTGCCTAACAGGTGTGACGTCTTAATTTCTTCGATATGAAGGATAAGTAGATTTGTCTACACATTCAGTTTCGCCCCTGCGCCGAAAAAAATGGGAGGAACCAGAATGCAGTTCTTTCCGGGGTACCTCAAGCTAAGGTGTGTAAATCGGTCATTACCCCTTTTTCCTCTGTGCTCTTTTTTCTATAGGTTTTTTTTCCGCACATGTCATATTGTAGATTTTATAGGGCGAGAAGCTCAAGTCACCCTTGTGACGGATCTTCCTTAGTTAAAAGTAAAATTCTCTTAACTTATCTGATAGCCAACTCGGCTGCAATACCAGGCGGACTCTCTGGCCGATTTAGGTTAATGACCTTTACACGTTAGCCTCTGGTGATCTTCTTTTCAGTTTCAGTTGCTAATCCTCTCCTTCACGGGCTTTTGGTTTGAATTGGCTATTTCCGCTGTTGTGCGATGGACTAAATTGAAGAAGGTTCCACGCTACAGGTCTGCGCCGAATAAGCTTCCTTTGGATTTCAAACTTTTTCTTTAGTGATTGTCCTTCTCTATCTGTGATGATTCTCTGTATTATTCTTTTTTCGATCAAGAGTTCTTTACTAATTAAGGCTTAGTAAAACAATTAATAAACTAATCCTGCAAAAGTCGCGTCGAAAGGGTTAATTAATACAGTATGGTCTTAAAGGACATTCTCTGATGTCATGTCCGTGTTTCTTGCAGTAAGTACATGAGAAGACAGATCCGACCCACCAGGGCTGTTGTGAGCGTTGTTGTTGCTGAATTCCGGTTGGCTCATGATGAGATGTAACAGAGTAGGAATGTTGTTGAGATGATGGCAAAAACCTTGTTTTTGGAACAGATGTATAAGTTGTAGAAGGTTTGAAAATTCAGGTGTTTCTAGTAAAGCTTGTAGGACCAGTTCAGTTGGGAAAGCTGGCATTATTTAAATAAGATTGGTACAGTTGCATATTCTAGACGAGTGTTGTCAAAGCCGCAATTAGTTGCTGGTTTTGCAAGTAGATGGCTTTTAACCAATCTCCTACAAGTATTGGGGTTGTGTCCAGGGGAGATGCAATATTGGCCATTATTCAATTTATAGGTGTTCAACATGTAAAAAAATAGGGTTGGATAATAACAATCAAGGGATCAATGGAAGAAAGAAACTTAAGAAAATCAATATTGTGAATCATGTATAATGGAAACAGGAATGAAATTTAAGAACAAAGTAAGAAGAACCAAGAATTGAAGAAAAAGATGAGGAAAATGCAGCGTAACGAGTAATAGCTTCAGAAACTATGCTCTGCTACCTTTGAAAAGAAGAAATTAAATGAAGAAAAAGATGCATATGTGCGTATACTCACAATGTGTGGCTGTAGAAGGTCTACTGACATCTCTGAAGTAGTACCCGTTTGCACCTTTTGCTATCTGAATGTGCAATGAACAAGCTTGTGTCAGCTAATAACATCGTGAAAAACATTCAAAAATATAAAAGGTGAATTAGCTGATGCAGTGATGCAATTTATAAAAGCATATAAGGCTTGAAAAAAATATTATTTACCTGAGAGATGGTATCTGAACATAGATAATGACAAAGTACAAATTATGTGAATTGACAACTTTAGTGTTTAGAGAAACAAGAACAAGAAAAATTTAAGTTTTATTTACAAATAATAGATTTAAGAACAGCAATATATAGGTTTTTCAAAGAGGTTTCAATGGATAATTTTTAGGGGTTCTTTAAAGCATTTATTTTATTTGCTAATTGATTTTACAACAATCTCTGAATTTTATGCTTTTATCAGTTATGTAATAAACAATCAAACATAGAATGAACTAGATCAAATTGTTAATCCCTGTGGAAAGAGTAACATGCACAGAAAGTGGTCATCATCATAAATCACATTAAAAAATTTGTAACATGCACAGACACACTGGTGTGTATGTATACCTTAAGAATATAAGTTTATAAAATCACAAATATAGTTATACCTGCGTAGCATAGGCCAACTTACAAGTAATTCAATTCTTAATTATAAGAATTTTTTTTTTTTTTTTTTAAATTTGTCTGTTTTATCTAAGTTTTATTAAAATTAAAAAAAATAATTCACATTAAGATGCAATCAAACCCTGTACTGTTCCATGTTATGCTTAATAAAGTGCATTTAATTTATGGTGTTATTTTAGATTACATATGCCAATAATAGTGTTCACATCTGCAGTTAGCTTTTCCATGATCCCTTGAACTTTATCAAATTTACTGTTTATTAAGTTTGATTGGTCAGAGATCAGTTTTGTTGCCATAATAATATGAGAACTGATATTATTTAATTTTTTAAAATATTTGAAGAAACCATTTTCATCATTTGGATTTGTTAAAGTGAAATGTTGAGTGCGATCAACCAGGTCTTGATCTAATTTTTGCAACTCCAGTAATTTCTTGAAGTTTGTTTTTAATATATATCATCTTGGTTTCAACAAAATCATTAATAGTTTAAATAGTTGGTAAAATTGTTTCAACCTCTAAATGGTGATGTTCAGCTGTATTCCCAATTAATAAATTTTTTTTATCGTTAGGTTATACTTCTGAATGTGGAAGCCCAAATTCCACTGCCAATTTTCTAATATTTGCTGCTTGCAAATAGTATTTGATTATGGCAACCATTCCTTCAATTCTAGCATAATCAGTTCTGGCAAATTTCGTAATATAAGAAACATTTAATGCATGATTCTTAGCCAAATTAGACATTTCTTCAGCATTTTCAAATATGCTATGTAAATTTATTTGTGCTTTCCTATTGGATTCTGATACTAGAAGTTCATGATTATTTTCAAGATCTTTTAAATGGTTCAATAAAAAATCAACTTGCCTGTCCTCATCATCATATTGGTCAGGATTCATTTTCCTTTTTAAAATTCTTGATTATTTAAATAAAATCTTGTGGGTTTGTAATTGAAAGCTGTTTTAAGTAAAACTTGTAGGACCAGTAGAGTTGTGAAAGCTATCATTAGTTAAATAAGATGGGTACAGTTGCATATTATGGACAAGTGTTGTGAAAGTCGCAATTAGTTGCTGGTTTTGCAAGTAGATGGCTTTCAACCAATCTCCTATAAGTATTGGGGTTGTGTCCAGGGGAGATGCAGCAATGGCCATTATTCAATTTATAGTTGTTCAAGATGTAAAAAAATAGGGTTGGATAATAACAAGGGATCAATGGAAGAAAGAAACTTAAGAAATTTTTTTTTTTTTTTTCCTTAATGAATGTAATGTAATGTAAATTCCAGGCTACCAGTTATGTATGTTTTTTAACTATTTAGAGTGACATATTTTCACCCAATACTAGTATCTAATCTGCATAGTTTAAACTTTAAAAGTTCATAATGAGAGATTTTTAAATTAAGTAATAGAATAAAGTTAAAGTAGAATAAAGTTAAAGTATTGAACTATCAACTTTGCAGAGTCACACATTTCTTTGGGAAAATTTTATTCTATAAATTTTCTTCAACAAATTGGTGGAAAAAAATTAGCTTAAAAGAAATTCTCACAAAATCTTGAAATTCTGTTGAATTTACAGTTGTCCTTTAAAGATCAGTATATTACAATATTTTTTTCAACTTATGAATTTGAATGAACCAAAAGGAGTAAAAGATGCAAATATCCTGACCAGAACTTAAATTTAAGATCAAAAGATGATTATAAAAATAAGGATTAATATATACCTAGTAATAAGAAAAGCTAGATTTCTACTTCAAGAAGATGAAATTCTAATTTGATTAAAGGGGCTAACATTGATTGGCATAGACCTACCTCTATAATGTAACAAATAAATTTCAAGTATTTAAACTTTTTTTTTTTTAATGAACCTATTTTCACTTCTTGATTGCAAGATTTAAACTACCAAGATAAAATAATATGTACATAAAGGCTTTCATATTTCCCTTAAATAAGGCTTTTATAAAACCTATTTTTTTAACTAAATGCATTTTCTCTTTAAAATTGCACTCTAATTGGAGCATAATTAAAGAAAAAAAGAAAGTTGAATATAAAGGATTGATAAGGATTGAATTTGTGCTTTTAAGAATATATTTGGTTGAACCTTTTCAATTTTAAAAACCTGTGAGTTTTCAGCATTTCAGAAACTTCTTCAATTAAGTTAATATTAGGGGTGGGGCAGCTTGCAGAAAAGTAGCTGTTCAGTTGTAGAATGCAGGTGTTGGTGCCCCTTGTGATACAAGGGCATCGTAAAGGTGTAAAGGTGGTGGTACAGGAGTGGTCAGTTCCCTCGAGCACTTGCCACTGTGGTACCTATAGAAAAGAGAAAGCTTCAACATCTTATCGCAAATATAGACAGCCAAGTGAATTAGAGAGTACAGAACAATTTATAAGCCATTTGGCTTCGACTCAATCCTATCCAGAGGCCGGTTGAAACCTTGTATAGTTGTAGTAGCTTAGAAGAGGAAAAAAAAAGTTGCAGTCTAAACAGAACTCTCAGCTTCATTGAGGCCACACTAGCAACCATTGTGATGAGGTTTCTAAGAATATTTTTTTGTTTATGTTAAGGACAAGAATGTTTATATTTTCAACAGGAGAGACAGGAGAACCATTGAAAGAGATAGGAAAGCTAGAAGTTGTCAGAAAGAGATTTGCAGATGTTTGGTTTTTAAAGAATTGAATCCCACAAGGTTGAGATGGCCACACCAGGAAGTTTAAACAAATGCATTGATTTTTGTCCTTTAGTAATTTAAATCAACACAAAATGACATTTTATCCGATTATGTGCATGTTATGTAACTAAATGAAATTATAGTTAAAAATAATTATTTATGTAATGTTTAACATAGAGTTTTATACAAAAAGGTTTTAAGTAATTGATTAGTAGGTATGCTTCTGTGGAAGAGGTTTAGAGTTTTACTTTCTGTTCAATTAATTATAATTAATTGAAGTATTATAGTATGGTAATTTTGAACATTAATAATCTTGAGTAGAATTCTGTAACTATATGATGTACATGTCTTTCCACAGAACCATGAACAATAGGCGTAATGGGTTAGAAAATAAGGATAAAGAAAAATTGAAACCTGCATTTACTCTGAAAAATCATTCAAATGATGTAACAAGTGTTGATTTTACTGTTAGAAATTTACTAGCAACCGGGTCTTCGTAAGTATTTTTTAATTTTATTTTTTTTATTTTATAGTATTCTAAATAAACTTTACAAATAAAACATGTTATATCAGTAAGTGATTGAAAGCCTAAAAAGTATCTTAATTATTTGTGAAAAATTATACTATTTCATAAGTCACTTTTAATTTTGCTTGTGCTTATAAGTTTCTCTTTTTGAGGGTTTTCAGGTTGTTAGGTCTTAATTGAGATTGAAATGAATACATAAATTACTCTAGACATGTTGAAAAAATTCTATTAAAATATAACATTTGATTTTTAATACCTGAACACTTAGAATTTAGATGATAGGTTTTTCTTTTTTAAATACATGTTCAGTTTACTGGAGCGTAATCTTAAAAAGTTTTCTTCCAATTTCCTTCTTTGTGTTGCTTTATAGTAGTCATTTTTTGAATTATATGTGTATGTATTTTTTTTTAGTTATTCAAACTATTTTTATGATAGAGTGGGTATATTTAGATGCCAGTCAGAAGAACTTTACAAATTGCAGTAGGAAACTTTATGAATGCATAAGAATAAAGGCCATAAAGCCTTTCCCCTACAGAAAGAAAAAAAAATAACCACCCACATAAATGCCATTTTATTACAGTAAATCAGATTAATGTAATATTCATACAGTATATTAATATATTAATAATACATTTTGCTAAAAAAGAAGTTATAAGCAGTTCTTTAGTAATTTAGCAGTTTCCTTCTTTGAAAGACATTTTTGAATTATAAGCTATATTAGAAAAATAAAGGAAGCCAAAGAAGAAACGTTTCCTCTTTGGGGTTTGAACCACAGCTCTGATTTGAGAGAATAGAAATGTCCACTCATAGCCATTACGCCATTCCCGTTACCCAAAAAAAAATTTGCTTTTAAGTATAGATTTTCCACACCTTGATTCCCATCAGAGCGATTATCTGCCATGTAAACCTGCCCATTCTCCTATTTAAATATGTTGTGGAGTCTGTACCAAAGACATTCAACTTACCCATGCTATAATGATAAATAATTAAATAAGCTGACAATGCGTCACAACAATGCAAATTGACAGGATACTTTTTAAAACTCATATCCTCAAATATTTGGATCTAATGGTTGTAGCATGCCATTGTTACATATTTTATCTTTTATTTATGAAAAAATATTTCAATTTAAAAAATTACATACATTTTGATTAAATAAAATTAAATAACTAACAAGATAATATTAAATTTATAAATAATAGAGAAACTTTAAAATATATATATATTATGATGCTTAAAAAATTTTTTTTTTTTTTTTAAATTTTTGTGACAAACTAAATAATCCCTAATCTTATTAAAAATAAAACTATATACCTTTATATTCTATGGCAAGTTTTCAACAAAATGTTTGTGGGTAAAAATCTAAATCAAAAAGCTTATTAAGACTAGAATAGCTTAGAAAATTGGTTAAAGTCAATATTAATTAACTTATTATTTTAAGAATAAAATTGTCTGACATCTTTATCCATGTCCTTTAATCCAGTTTTATTAACCTTAGTGAGGTGAAAATGAATACTATTTGTAATTTTAATTGTTTTTATATATCCTCAGCTTAATTATCTTAAATGGTGATGGTTAAGTAGTTTAGAAGCTTGAGTAGGAAAAAATTCTATAGGTTCTTTGATATATATATATATTTATATTATATTATATATATATATATATTAGTTATATATATATTATAATTTATATATATTATATATATAGTGAGTAAAAAAAAATTTATATATTAATTTATATATATATTATATAATATATAATATTATATATATATATATATATATATATTATATATGAATGCATGTTTATTGATGTACATGCATACTAGGGATGCACCGATTAATCAGTAGGTAATCGCCAATATCAGCCTATGGGCAGATTATTTGACAATCAGCTTCTTGGCTGATTAATTACATCCTTTAATTAACAAAGCAAACCACCCTTTACAAGACCATTTCATATCTGTCAAGTTAATCATCAGATAGCTTTGACACAGTAACACTTACCAATTTAAACTTTAAAAGTTGTTAGTTTGTTTTGATGTCGGCTGCTATTATGCTTTTTGCCCTTTTTTACTTTAAAAAAATCATTTTTCATACAAATGACGATAGATAAATACACCTTGAAAATAAATGTAACAAGAACTTCTAAGGAAATACAAAATTATTACATATTATTTAGTACAAAGTATTACATACTTTTTAAGTTAAATGAAAATAAAATTAGGTAGTTACCCCTTGTTTTTAGCTTGTACTGTTGCCTTTTCAATTTGTGTTGTCTGTTACCTCTGCTCTCATCAGTATTTAAAGTTAAATACTCTCAAGTTGTAATGCAGAACATGAGTTTCCCCATTTTCAGGACACAGCCTATTCCTTGTTGGTTCATACACATTACCACCTGTACTGAAGAGTCTTTCACTCTCAACAGATGACGGTGGTGCACTTAAATATTTTGAAGCCAAATTTATCAACATCGGTAAAGTCTCCTGTGTCTTTTTCCACGAACAAAATGGGTCATCACTTCTTTGTAGTAGTGGTAAAGATAAATATTGATAGAATTCTTTTGCACATCTGCGAATAAGGGATTTACTCCTCTTGAGTTTAGGTCGCGTGTCATGCGCATCTGTTGTACTTGCAACCTCTAGGTTTAACTCTTTCCCCTAAGTCTGGATATATTAGCATAGGCTTATTTGACTCCAAATAATCTAACAGTCTTTGAAAGGGAAACAGTTTTAGGTACACTTTTCAGCATCTTGATCTTCAGTAGAACTTGAAGAAGTGTATCCTGTTTGACTATCAATAGAATCTGTCTCAGCTTGTAGATGTTCTACAATATTTAGAACCCATTTCTTAATAGTGCCTGCTTTAATGTCTCTCTTTTGAAATTTCAATTAAACCTTAGATCAAGAAAAGTAACAAGCATAGAAATATTTCATTTAGCTGATGAAAATCTCTTTTCGATTGATGCATTAAATTGTTCAACAGTTGAAATGATTCTACTAAAGTCACCTTTATGTTTGGTAGCTTTGATAGAAATAATCTGGGAACTAATATTGTAGGTATTATCATTGATATAGTTGATGTTCTGTTACTTCCTTCTTTGGTAATGTCTTCAAATGGTCTAAGTAAGTGGACAACTTTTTCAACAATTCCTCAATGGTACGTTGATAAGGTTGGAATGTTATTATCAACATGATTCATTATGAGGGCTTTTTGCTGTTCTAAATTTCTTTTCAACATATAATATATTGAATTCCAATGAGTAGACACATCATGAATCTGTTTGTTTGTCCAATTTAAGCTGCTCCTGGATTTCGGTTAATTTGCTAATGGTGAATGATCAAAGTGTGAGACTATTTTTCTGCTAATTGCAATGTTGTTGTTCACAGCCTGTTGGGGAAATATCAATTCATTTATTGAAAGTTGCAATGTGTGTATGAAACACGATTGTGACTGTAAACCACACTCCCTCACACCACTAACCATATTTGCAGAAGAATCTCTCAGTACAAGAAAAATTTTGTTGGATCTTATACTCATCCTGAACATTGTGTAGTTGTTAACTTATTCTTTCAGCTGTATGTGAACCAGGGAAAGGAACAACTCTAAGTAAGCACAGATCTGCACTGTCCAAACATTTGAAAGCCAATGGGCTGTCACACTCAGAAATGGAGCATTATTTGTAGAAGCTGTCCAAATTTCTGTGGT